>JAVJIF010008597.1:0-87672 GCA_038442645.1 Agave tequilana
AAACTTGAAAAACTAGATTTTCATTACCAATAGAAATTCATTTAAGATGTGAAATCACCAATTGAAATCATCTTGAAACATGAATTCATAATAAATGTGAAATCACTTAGCAAACATGAAATTCATCCAAACGTTTACACTTCAAGGCATTGTATGTCATGTACAAACTAAAGTCTACATACATATCCTAAACACAATGAGTCCACAAAAGTATATGCATGAATGCACGTGGCTCAAGGATGTATATGTATAAATGATAGTTTTTGGACAAGATAGACATATACATGAAGTTAAACAATGAACATGAAATCAAGAAAACTAAATTTCACCAAAACTAATTTTCATTTCAAGGTATATGTATGAATTGTCAACACAATAAGTATACATACATATCTCTAAAACACAATTGAGTTCATATATATAGATTTGCATGAAAGGCAAATGACTCAAAGGGTATACATTATATCTTAAGGTTTGGCAAAATAAACATATACATGAAATGAAAACTCATACACATAAACAAATCCAAAAATAGGAATACAAGTTTAAAATGCATGAATCATCAAAATAGGCTATACTAGCACATTTAATGGGTGCAAATAGCATCCAAGCACAAACATATATAAAGATTTATTTGTGTCCCACTACATGTGCAAGTATAAATTCTAGTCTTAATGAAACTAACATCTAAACAAGTTTTAAATCATTAAGCACAAAACGGGATATAAATCAACATGAAAGACATAAAAATGATCATGAAGAACATCCACATGCTATTAGAATCAAGAAATACATAATAGCCTATAAATATCAAAACATGTGGCAAAATTAGAAATCATACAACACATCACCACAAGTTATTTATCAAACATGAATCATTAAAACAAAAAGTCATAGTCAACCACATGATTACATGACAAACAATATGTGCATTAAACCTATGATTAACATGATAGCTAAAACATAAAGAGAACACAAAATATGGGTCCATACTAAACATGGGTGTCTCAACAACTAATCATGTAAAGCATAAGTCTAATAAACATGGCAAACATCATTCTCATCATGAAACAATAAAACATGAATCATTAAAACAAAATCATACAATCATAAACATCCAATGGTCATAATGCATATGCATGTGCATTAGATCTAGGGCATACATGTTAGTTTAAACAAGGTAAGAACACTAAATATAGATCCATATAAAACATGGGTGCTCAAGTAACTAAACATGTATAAACATATTCTAATGAGCATGGCATAAGCATGATGAACAACAAACCATGGCATGCTATAAATAGATGATCATGAAAAGCATGCAAATAAAAATGGGAGTTAGAGAATGATACCAAAACTCATGAAGGTGCATCTCTAGTTCTCCAAACCACGGTGGTCCTCCCACCAAATCCCCTTGAGTGAAGCATCCAGATGGTTCTTTTTTAAGCTTAGAACGCATCCACCTCAAGGCACCAATACTCTCACGTGATGCGAGAGCTCCCACCTACATCAAAAAGCATAGAGGTGGTCTTTGGTACCCATTTTCTTTGGGTCCACGGGGGTTAGTATCTTTTCTAACCCAAACAAGATTAGTTGCTAAATTTTCATGATAAACACGATCATAACAAAATCTAGCAAGGTGGCCTTTTCGACCACAATGTGTACATGTGTACACATGAGCATACATGTTATGGTTGTGTCCGTGAAAAGCATGTGTATGCCTTGTAGAGTGTGCATGCAAAGATAGACCTTGTTTCTTGCGAACCAAGGTTTCCAAACGTGAATGATTCAATGTGCATTGGCTCAAAGTGGAGCCCAAACATTCAACACTTTTCTTCAAAATATTTATATCATTTTCAATAGAGGAAGATAAAGTGGAGCATGCAATAGGTGTGCAAGAAGAAGAAGAAGCTATACTAGCATGGCACACATGAGAATCAATTTCAATTTTCAAAGATTCATTTTTCTTCAAAACCAAATTCAATTCTTTTGTAATTGAATCAATTTTATTTTTCAAAACAAGGTTATCTTTTAAAACAAAATCCAATTTAGAAGATAAAACCTCATTGTGCTTCACAACATCATCACAATCATTTTTGTTTTTCAAAATCTCAATCTCATCAAGGCAAGGTTTAGTTGAGATCTTAGTGAGTTACGTTCACTAGTGATCTCTTCCTTTTCTTGCAAAATCAATTCAAAATTAGAACACAAATCCTTTAATTCATTTTTCAAAATAAGGTTGTCCTCTTTCAAAAGATTGTGTTTTTTCATAAAATTTTCAAGCTTTTGAGTAAGTTCCAAATTCAATGTTTGAACTTCAAAACAACCATGGCAATAGGAACTAGAGCTATTATCTAATTGAGAATCCGATTGTATCTCAAGAGAGTTATTCCCTTGGACCATGAGACAACGCACTTCGGACTTTTCTCTCTTAGATCTCCTCATCTTGTTGATAATCCTTGGAAGCTCGGGAGACGTCAATAAGCTCCAAACTGCAAAAGCCGAGTCATAATGATCAAACACCGGTAAAAGATGTTCACTAAGAGATGCTCTAAGTGTTCTAAGTGCTAATGCATTTGCCTTCTTATACTTGCTACTATTGGGAAATGATTCCATAGTGGAGGCTTGATAAACTAGATGTCCTAGTCTTTTCAAATGGCTACTCATATTGGCCTTCCAAACATCAAGTCTAATATGGTCAAACATAGGAGGCTATCCATGAGTTGAGTGCAAATTAACAATGCAAATGAAGATTGGCAAACCAAGATCTCACTCCTAGGTGGTTAAACCTAAATATCAGGAGCGCTAGCTCTGATACCAATTGAAAGATCACCTAGAGGAGGGTGAATAGGTGATTATGCTAATCTAATGAACTCAATGCGGAATTTAAAAACTAAATGCAATACACTCAAGTGCAATCAACAAATGATGCACACACAACCAAGCCAAGCAATTATGAATGCACAATATGAATATTTGCAAGGCACAAAGTAAAGAGAGAGATAGAGAGAGAGTCAATGGATCAAGCGCAAACAACAAGATATGTTTCGAGGTTCGAACACCCAGCTCTACATCCCCGCCTTCGACACACGAAGGATTTCTAATCCACTAGCTAGTCCACAAAGAACTCTCACAAGGAGTACCATACTCCTCTCTTTACAACCACAACCTCCTCCTTGAGGCAAGCTCCAATCCAACAAACAATCACCTCACAACCCGAGGGATTAGCACAAAGCAAAAAGGATCACCTCACCACTTGAGGGATACAACCCAAGGCACAAAGCCAAACAAAGATTGGGTTTTTAACTTGGTGGTCTAAGCAACAACCACAAACAACTTCTTTCTCCCACACAAAGATCCTATAGAATAAGAAAGTAGATGTTGCTCAAGTGTGGAGAAAACCAATGGAATGGAAATTAAAAACACAAAGAAAATCTTTGGGAAAACCTGAAACTTAAAATATAGAAGTTGAATCAAAACTCTTTTCCCAAAAATCCTTTTCATTGAATTTCCAAACCCTAGCAAAAATACCAAATAGATTGTTCAATTTGAATCCAAAAACTTCTTTTGATTGCTGTGAAAACACCAGAGAGTAGGGAAAAATTCGCACAAAAAAATCTTAGAGAAAAACTCTTTCCAATGGGGTATTTATAGACCCCAGAAAAATATAGCCGTTGGCAGCAGAAATGCCAGAAATACACTGCCGGTCGACCGGTCCGGTCGATCGCCCAACGGTCAAATTCTGCCCATTGGTAGCTACCGGTCGACCGCCCCGGTCGACCCAAACAAACAGAGAGCTCTGCTCTCTGACCCGGTCGACCCGGACGGTCGACCGTGCCATGTCTGCCAAACGTGCACAAATCTGTGCACGCCGGTCGACCGACCCGGTCAACCGACTTCAGCCAAGTCGACTTGGTCAGAAGACTAGTAGACTGGTGAAGCCTGGAACAAAAAAACTTAGTTAAAAACATGTTTAAAAATTCTTTTATCTTTTATAAAAATCACCAAAAATAGTTTTATCATTTTGCATTGATATATAAACATGTGGTAAAAAGTTTAGCTCAAATATCAATCAATATGAACTATTTTTGTGTCTTATCATTTTTACCAAAAACCAAAAACTATATTTTCTAAAACTAGGATTTTGAATAGAAAATACGTTTTGTCCAAAACTCTTTCAAATACAAAAACATGATATTTAAACACTTTGAAGCATGATGCATATGGATAGAAATCCAATATTCATGAAACATATATATATCATAGTTTTTGTCATTAATACCAAAATATGTTTTGTCAAAAATACCAAAACATAAAACACATGAATAAGTAAGTCAAAACTAAGTTTGTCTAAGAGTTGAAGCATGCATGTATATAGAACAAATCATATATACATTAAACCATGTAAACTTGTTTTGAATCTATTTATTCATGTAAATCAAGATGGTTAAACCTAAAACTGAAAAACCGAAAACCAATATTCGAAACATGAAACGTGTGTGTTGTGAACTTGAGCATTATCATACTATTCTAATCTTTACAATTTGGATCTAGACACCAAACTAAACTATGGTACCGAAGTCATCTTGTAGAGCGCAATCTCCAAGCCGACTCGATCCAACACTCTTTGATCCACCGAGCAAGTGCTATATATGATCTTTGACGCTCGGGCTCTTGAATCAACTTGTGAAAGCTTCCAAATCATCTTGTTGAAGCTAATCACCTACTAATAACTTGATTAATGATCTGAAACTAAAATCACAAGATTATTAGTACACATAACTACATGAGTTAATCATCATCAAACTAGGGTGGAAGGCCTTTGGGCCAACAGATTCACCTCCCCCGAGTAAATTTTTAACCTCCTTGTCCACCGTATCCATCTTGTCCACAAATATCACAATATTCATTCCCCGATTTCACTTCGTATACTCCTTTTCCTGGACCTCCCATTGAAGAAAAATCTGACTTAGAAAAGAGTATAGAAATTAATCTACAAGAGGCCGAGCGACAATTTCAAAAAATGATGGCCTCTTCAATTCCGCAATATTTCAAGAGCCTTACTCAGTTCCACCTCCTCATAATGAAGAACCATCTATCCTGGAAACGAGTAAGGAACTCTTGTGTGAGTCCAAGCTTCAATCTCAAAACATGTTGGACTCACAATCTTCACTATGTTTCCAAAACTAAGATTCTTATACTCCCTTTCTGGACCATTCACTTGAAGAAAAATCAAGTCTAGAAAAGAGTATAGAAATCTTGCAGGAGTCTGCGTTACAATTTCAAAAATCTTCTTCTCAGTCTATTGATAGGTTGGAAACACAATTAAGTAAATTGGTCAACATTTATAAGAATGAAGAAACACTCTCTTCTCCACCTTTGACCAATCCAAATATCTCTAACACTATCAATTTGACCCATGACTTGTTGTTTTGGAAACCAAGATTCCTACGCTCATTTTCTAGAACAACCATTTGAAGATACCTCAATTTAGAAAAGAGTATAGAAGTCTTGAAAGAGTCCACACTACAATTTCAAAAATCTTCTGCCCAGTCTATCAATAGGTTAAAAACACAATTGAGTCAATTGGTTAGCATTTATAGGAATGAGGAAACTCTATCTTATCAACTTTTGACCAATTCAGCTATCCCTAACTCTATTGATCTGACCCAGGACTTTTGTTTTTAGACACCAAGATTCAATTTCAACACACCCATCTGAACTTGTCCAAACTTCAAATGTTAAAAATCCCATTGACATTTTGGCAAGTTATTCTTTTCTTGAAATTGAACTTGAGCATGAATATGATCCTTAACTTCAACTTGGTAATTCAAGTTCACTTCCTGATTCATTATTGACTGAGGTGTTTTTACCTGAATTCAGGCCTTTTCCCGAGTTAGTATTGGATTCAGTGCCAGTCCATTGTGAAATTGAATCACCAATCATTTATAATCATCATATTAAACTTGATCAATTTCATACTTTTGAAAGTCCCATTGACAAATTGGCAAGTTCTCATTTTTATGAAATTGAACTCAGACAAGAATGTGACTTTGATTCTCAAATTTGTGATTCAGTTCAAATTCTAAATCAATATCGATTCCTGTTTTGTTACTCAATTTGAGCAACATTTTAGAGTCAGTTTTGATTCCCATACCTGTCATTCTTGAACTTGAATCACCAATCTTAGAAAGTCACATTCCATCATGGGAAAATGAATGTAGACTTGAGTTTCATCTTCTTGATTTGGACCCACTTCCTGAATCAATCTCGACTCCCGAACCTTTACTTGACTTAAAACTTTTTCCTGAGTCGGTATTAGTTCCTGTACTTCCTGAGTCCGAATCAATCATTCCATTCTGGGACAAGGGTCTTGATAAATTTGACTCTGAAATTATTTTAAAAATTTGAAAATTAGATGGGGTTAAATTCTTAATAAAAATCATACATATATACATCATTTTAGTGGGTTGTATTTTAGAGGTCTCTGGTAGGTTCCTCTGGATTCCACGCACATTGGATTGGGCAGCATTTCATGGACAAATCAGACCACCACCGGAACCACCACCTTGAGGTATTTTTTCCTTCCCTCTTTATTTGTTTCATGCATAGATACATCACGATGCATTGAGGACAATGCATGAGATTAGGTGGGGGAGGGTTTACTAGCGTAAAGTTTTTAGATTTTCTTTCTTAGGATTTTTTCGTTCTTTAAAAACTTTTTGAATTAAGAGACATAGTTTTGAACTATTTTTAAGAAAATTAAGATGATCTTAGAAATTAAGGAAGCCTTAATTATGACATCTTAAACCCAGTCAAAATAATGGATCTTGTTTAAAATAAAGGTTAAGTAAGATAAATTGGAGAGATAATTTTATCTTGAATTTTTTGACTTAGATAGTATGCACTTCACACTTACACATTTTTAGGATGGAAACAAAGACCTAAAATGCCATAAAGCAAAATCAAAGAAAAAATATATATATATGTTATAAATGAATAAAAAAATAAAAAAATCACTTATCAAGCTGGATAATTATGCCTCAAGAAGCATGATTATTAACGCCTAACGATGGTCAAAAGAAACAAATAATCTCCCTTAGTTTTGTGGCCTTATTTACTCGAGTCCTTAAACCCGAGGATGTTTTCTCATCTGGTGCCCTAGGACCGTCTGATTTAGGAGTCATCGGTTAAAGGCTCGCTACATGGGTGGACTAGAAAGCCTTAGAGAACTAAGGGAAGAAAAAAGAAGATAAAGAAATATATATATATATATAATATATATGGCTTGATGGTTAGAGTTGAAATCCCAAAAATCTTCACTATCACAAAGTGTATATTATCTAGGTTTTATGAAGGATAAAATATTCAATCTAATTTTGAATTCTTACCTTAATTAAAGACAAGATCTTGCATATAGACTAAGTTTAAGGAAGACTAATTTTTGGTGGACTTATGACCTTAGATCACTTATATTTTTTACAAAAATATTTCGTAAACTTGTCTCTCTTTCAAAATGTGTTTTCAAAATACTAACATTTGTCTTCTTTCTTTATGGATTTTGTAGGTGCAATCTGCTGAAAACTCTCAGGAGACAAAACTCCTCCTCTAGGGGTAACCTAGAGGTTTAATGGCTTGTTGCACGCGCTCAGTGCAATCGCGTCACCTGCGAAAGTGATGTAATAACATTTGTATTATAGTTTTTCTTTTTCTTGTTTTGCTCGGGACGAGCAAAAGATAAGTGTGGGGTATGATTAGTCTACAATTATGCATTATTATATCGCATTCCCTACCAATTTATAAATAAATTGTCGGTCTAAACCGTGTTTTGGTCTCTCTTGCAAATAAATCAAAAGATTAAGGGCAAAGAAGTAATAAGAGCTTAATTAAACCCATTTTCGAGTAATCTGGATTTCTTGGAGGCCAAGTAAGGGAACTTCTAGAAGATGCATTGAAGTTAGACCTTTGCGCACGTCAGACGAAGATCCAGACGAATATTCCCAAAACTGAATATACCAAAAAGGTCCTCGAAGCCCGAAGATGTTTCTCGCCAAAACCAGGGATTTAACTCCCTGGTTTTGCCGCGAAAACGCGGCAAATGCCGTGTTTTCATGGCAATCTGGTCGGGCCACGCATCAATCTTCGACGCGTGGACCCGTCTCGTCTTCTTGAACCTACTTTTGCCCATAAAAAGGGCAGGGGTTGGCCAAAACGAAAGGAGATTTGGTTTTTATGCTAGGTTTCTCTCTTTTGGTGTAGATTAGGATTTTCTTTCTCATTTATTTTGTATTTTCATTTTGTTTTTAGATTCATGTAGTAGGGCTGAGAGATTCAGAGAGAGATAGAGAGATATTGATGTAATAGATGGTGACAATCTATGTAAAGGTGTCTCTGTTGGCCCAAAGGCCCATCACTCTAGTTTTGATGATGATCAACTCATGTAGTTATATTTACTAATGATCTTGTGTTTAATTAGTGACAGATTTATGATCAAGATCTTAGTAGGTGTGAAGCTTCAACAAAGGATTTAAAGTCAAGTTTTGGAGCTAGCACCAGTTGATTCACGAGCCTATGCATCAAGACCACATCAAGAGTTGAGCTCGTTGGATCGTGTGTGGACCAAGTCAAGAAGATGAGAAGACTTCAAGGGAAGACTTCAAGATCAAGACTTGTGTCTAGGTTTGTTTTTATAAGATTTTGTTTTAGTTAAAATGTAAAGGATAGAATAGTTGGTGGATTGCTCAAGTTCATATCACACACACACACTCTTGATTTATATGTGTTTTCATAAAAGATTTGTAGTTCTAAAAAAATACCATTTTGGTTTTTAGTGTTTTAACCAAAACCATTTTAGAACTCTCGGGTTTTCTCGGTCGACCGGGCGGCCGACCGTTCTGCTGATCTGCTCGACATTCTTTTAGTTTTCTAGTCATAACTTTTGATTCTTATATTCAATTAACATGATTTAAATTGCATTTTAAAGATGACTTTCAGAGCTACATTTAATATTCAATAATTATTTTCTGATTTAAATGTTAAGAATGTCAAATATTGGGTTGAAGTCTGTTCTTGTTCTAAAAAACAGTTTACAGTTTCTGATTTGATACCTTTTAGTATTTTATTGATAACTTTCAATTCTGAATTGATAGTGATTTGATTTAAATTGCATTAGAAAGAAGACTTCAATATCGACAACTTCATCCTATATACTTATTCCCAAATTCGAACGTTTTAGACCTCAAAACTGTGCTCCAAGTTAACCCATTGCACAGAGGTCGGTCGACCGGGCCGGTCGACCGGAACCAAGGGCAGGTCGACCGGGCGGGTCGACCAACGTGCACAGAACCATGCACGTCTGGCAGTTCAGTGGGCGGGTCGACCGGGCGGGTCGACCGGAACTGAGAGCAGTGCTCTCTGTTCTTATGGGTCGACCGGGACCGTTACCGTTACGGGTCGACCGGCCGGGTCGACCGGCAGGCCTGACAGACCCCAACGGCTATATTTTTCTGGCCTATAAATTTGGGGGTTTGGTCATTGTTTTAAGCCAAGATTTTGGAGACTCTTAGAGCCAGTTTTTCCCATTCATTCCAAAGGTTTTTCTCACAAAATTAGAGCCAATACTTCCAATTAAAAGGAGAGTTTATCAAGAGTGTAAAAGAGATTTTCTTGAGTTTTTCACTAAAGATTCTTTCCTTGTTTTCTCACACAAACACTTGAGCATCCATTGAGCTATTCATCTTATTGGAGTGTTGTAGTGAGAGCTTTTGTTGGTGATCAAAGTGTTTAGATCACCAAGAGATCATTTCTTGTATTTTGAGGAGGCGGACGTGTGTGTCCGCGTTGTTTTGAGTTCGGGTGCGGACTCGGTTGTTTCGAGGTGCGGCCTCGGCGAGCTAGTGAGCTTGCGTGTGTACGGGACTAGGGAGTCCGAGGGCTTGTAGGTGTTGCGGCACCGAGGAGAGATCCATTGGGATCTTGCATAGTTGAAATCCTTCGTGTGTCGAAGGCAGGGATGTAGAGCAAGTGTGCTCGAACCTCGAAACATACCCTTGTGTTTGCGATTGCTCACTTCTCTCTCTCTCCTTGTCTCATTTATATCTTGCATGCTTTATTGTCTATCTTTATATGCTTGATATATTCATTGTGCTCATATTGTATACTTGCTTGGGTTTGTTGACTAACACTTATATTCAACCAAGAGAGCCAACGCGGCACCTCAACCCATTCAAGGGGAATCTAGAGGAGTTTGTCCAGAGCTCTTCACGGGGAATTCGGCAACACTCTTGTGTTATACATAGTGTTTAGTGTAAAAGATTTAATTAGGTCATAATTGTTTTAGCTTCAGCATTATTTGCATCATTTGGCATTAAGTGACCATTAGATTAGCCTTCACCTATTCACCCCCCCTCTAGGTGAACCTTCAGTCTCCTTTCTTCTCCAATGTAATCTTCTCCATCTTCTACATGATGCTTAGCTAGATTTTCTTCTCATGGTGACTAACTACTAACCACTAACCAGCTAACCACTTACTTGATAATCCATATGAATCTAATAATCTCTACAAGGCCTTGCTCTTGCAAGAGCCATTGATGGCTCATGCTGATGGGTTCTAACATCTAACTTACTAACTTGCTAACCAAGCTAACTCTCTCTTATTTCTTGCTTGCTTCTAATGGTTTTGATGATAAAATGTTTGTATTAGTTTACTCTTGATGCAAGTTTGAATGTAGAAGAACAATCTTATGGGCCATATTCTGTATCGTCTCTTGAAGCCAAGGACTAGTGATGGCCAATGATCTATGCGAGGTAACTATCACTAAGAGGTTAGCATGTTAGTGGAGTAATTAGTAGTTAGAAACCATGATATTTCTTTCATAGCATTCCTCATTCTTTTTACTTTGTTTTAAATATCATTTTCAAAACCTTTTTATCATTTTCTTATCAATGTTTTCACTAACGTCTTAGTTCACCTTTGTTTCATCTTCTTTTCTATTTTGTTTTCCAAACCACTTCCTTTTATTTTCACAACCGCTTTCATCGCACCTTCTCCACCTATCACGTTCAGTTTTCTTTTTACTTTTTATCATTCTTTTAACAAAGAAGACTTGTTAACATACGACGTGAATAGAAACTGTTAATGCTTCTATCGCCTCTCGTCCCTGTGGATTCGACCCATTGAGCCAATGCTATAACGGAAGTATCGAGGGAATATTAGCACACACACATAATTTCACTAATTTCATAAAACACACGTTTTCGGGTGCTAGTTCTGCCCCGATCATTCTTCTCCACCTTTCAGGGTTATTTGGATAAAACATGTGCACGCACTCGACAAATCCATTCATGAATATGCCAGCCTTTTCAGTAGCCTCCTTTTACTTATAATAAAAAAATGAGTTCACGTAGTAGCTTGCTCTATGCAAAGGTCCCTTTAACTTTTCATCCATTTTGTATCAATAAGCTTCCATACTGGAATAACTTTCCTCTCTTCATGATTGAGGTTTCATGCAATTTCCTCTTTTTGCATTGTTAAGTCACCATATCGAAAGCCCATGGATGGCTTGTTACCATCAACACTTTGAAGAACTTTTACCAATGGAGAAAAATATTTGAGAGCAAGATCAAAATTGTCCCAAAATTTATTACTTCCAATAATTTCAGCAACCTACAAAAAATTAGATATATGAATATGATATATGATAAGTTTGTAATTACTATTTGCTTTCTATCAGTATCTACTATGACTATTTTACATATACTTTCTTTCCTGCATCCTTGTTAGAAAGTGGATGATTCATCCACTTTTTAGAAGTGAACATTTGCTTTAACTCTTTCCTCTTTTCCTGCATAGAATGCAAAGATAGATATGCAGTTGCCAATCTAGTGGCTCCGGGTCTAACAATCTCTCCACCCGTGAACTCCCTCATCATGCTAAGCGCGATAGTATGACTATAAATGTAAGCCATCACATTTCTCGCCATTAGAATTGCATTTCAGATGGGCTTTACTTTAGCAATATCTCCTACCATCAAATTAACAGTGTGTGCAGCACAACTCGTCCAAAAGATGTTGGCCTCTTTAATTTTAGCATATTTGCAGTGGCCATGTTGTTCAAAGCATTATCAATAACAATTTGCACTACATTCTCCTCCCTTGCATCTTCAATTACTTTATCCACAAAATTGTAAATATAAGTTCCATCATGCTTCTCCGCCGATGCATCTTGAGAAAGTGATTATGCAGTTCCCGCTGGACAATGCACGATAATATTCATAATGCTCCTATGTTTTCGATCTGACCATGCATCTGTCATAAGTGTACATCTTCTAATTGTACAACTCTCCTTGAATCCTTTAAGATTCTCTTTTGTCTCCTCTAATTCTCTTTGAAGAAAGGTCCCACTTAACTCATAAGGGGCTGGGGCTTTCATACAAACTCCATATTATTCAATAGCTTGCAACATTTGTTGAAAAGATGATAATGTAGTAGTATGAAAAACAATTCCAGCTTCATAGAACCGCCTTGCTATGTACTTCACCGCATCCTTCCTTGCCTTCTTCTTGGCTTTAGGATTTAGGATATTTTGTTTTGTACTTTTAGCAATGTTAGATAACTCTTCCGGAGTGTGGGTAGCAAACCTATCCATCAGTCCTTTACACTTGGGTTTTAACGATCTGAATAAGCTGCTTTAAGATGAAGGCCCCTCTTCCATTTCCATGATCTCATCGTACTCATCTTCCCTCCAACATGCACATCATTTAATAAAGCTTGCATGTGAGCATTCTTGACGTCTCTCTTTGCTTGGAATTTCTGATAAATTTCTCTCACCTTTGCCTTCACATCCTCAGGAGCTAATAAACCCTCTTTACAATTTCCTTTTATTCTTGCCAAGTGTTGTTTCAAACGGCTAATACTTGCACTCAATACTTACTTGCAAAATTTACACCGAACTGAATTTGTATTTTTCTCAAACATCCTCTCTCCATATTCCCAACAAGGATCAATTCCACCGTTCAATGGCATTGACATTGCGTTACAAGCTTCAGAAGAAGACATCCTCCTACAATCCTATTTATTAAAAAAATATAATAAACACATTACAAATAACAATGAAACATATTTAGCGTTACTAATTTTCTCAATTTACTCAATTTCAGTTCAAACTAAAATTCAGAGATGAATGTCATTTTAGATAAAAACTAATTTACTCAATTTACGCAATTTCGGTTCAAATTATAACTCAAAAATGAATGTTGTTTTCAGATAAGTTTTTAACTAAGTTCATTGCCATTTTCAGGTTAAAGTTCAGCTCAACACTTAACAACAAAGTTCAGGTCAAAGTTAAGTTCATTTCAACAACACTCAATAGCAAAAAATTCAACAACAAGGCTCAACTCAACAGTTCAACATCAATCAATACTCTATTTCAGTTCAATAATCACACTTCAATAGTAGTGAAGTTCAACAATCAAGTGATTAGCAGGCAACAACAATTCAGTTCAGTTCAATTTCAGCAACAATCAACAATAGTGAAGTTCAGTTCATTTTACAAGAGGTGTCTGATGGAATCTTCAGAAATTTGGAGGAGATGATGGATGCTTTGACTATGAAAACATGGAATAATTGCATTTAGACATGCATATTGAAACTTTTCTTAATTTAAATCGCTTACTGGAATTGTCAAAATGTGAACAACCTGACAATATTTATGAGAAACTCTCATACTTGAAAATATATAGAATTGTATCGTTTGATTAGTCCACAACATTGAATTAATTTTCTTTAGAACTTAAGCATTTGAAAGAGAATCAATTTTTTAAATAGAAACTTTTTTTGAAAATTTACAATTGAAACATTGCTGGTGTTTTTGAATAGGTTACCTCTACTACTAGTAAGTGACAACTGCAAAAGCATCAAATTTACAATAAATAACAGCTTCTTCACAGTCTAGTAAGGTCCGGTAACTGTAAAAGCATCAAGTATTATTTTTGAAGAGGTTAACTTTACTACATCACAAGTCTATTGAGCTTAGAAACTTGCTCTAATGCTTAGAACAGAATCAACAGAGATACAGAGAAACAAATATGCTGAACTTGGAATGTGTCAATTTCTAAATAGTTTACAATTAAAAATCATAATTGCAAAATCAGATAAATAGATCAAGAAATCAACAAATTAATTTATAAATTTTTTACCTTTATCTCAAATCAACAATACCAGAATAAAATCAAAAAATTTATGAAGGAACGACACAAACTAATGAAGAACTGCGGGATGGAGGCGTCGTTGAAGCTGTCGAGGTCGCCGGTGGGAGTTGGCGACGATGTCTGAGAGTAGAAGTCCAGATCAAGTTCGAGGCGTCATCGAAGTCTAGTCGTCATCGTCGAAGTCACCGAGGCATCGAGGCATCGTGGAAGTCGTCGAGGCGTCATCGATGAGGCGTCGTCGAGGTTGGATGAGAGTCATCGAGGCATCGTCGTTGAGGCGTCGTTGAGAGTATTTGACCAAAGCCTAGCTGCCTATAAATTTCTTTCCCCTTCCACAGATCGTGATGGGAACCCAAGAGCAAATGAATCAAGACATCTTATATGATGTGGGTTCGGATTTTAGGTCGGGTTAGGACCCAAACCGAACCCAAACAATTTTAAAACCCTCCAACCTAACATCTTGTAATTGTGGGCGCAAATTTCAGCCTGATATTTCAGCCGACATATCGGGTTTTACTTGAAATTTCAGCCGATAAATACCAAAATGCCATTTAGACTGTAGATGGAGATGTCGTGGCGGTAGGGGTCTGAAGACGAAATGTCGGTCGATATTTTAGAAATGTCGGCCTTTTAAACACTGAGTGGCATGTGTGTGAACATGGTGTGCATGTGTATGTCGTGGAGGATGTGTATATATATGTGAAGTTTGTTTCTTTTGAAACATGGACTCCAATCTCTTATGGTCAATGGCACATTGGCTCAAAGTGGAGCCCAAACAATCAATATTCTTCTTCAAAACACAAATATCATTATCAATAATGGAAGAAGAAATAGCATGAGCATGAAAAACAAAATTCTTTTTCACTTTGAAAGTAGGAATAGAAATCTTTCCTTTTTCAACCAAAGTATTTTTCAAAGAAACAATTCTTTTAAAACAAGATCTCTTTCATTAAAAAATCTAAACAACTTGGTTTTTCAAAGAATTATTTTCTCTCAAAATAAAATCAAATTTTGAGGATAAAACATTATTTTCTTCTCAAACAATATCCTTCTCTTTAAAGCAAGATCAAGTTTTGAAGATAAATAATCATTTTCATTTAAAATCTCTTCTTTTTCTTTCCAAAAACAATCTAACCTTGAAGATAAAAATTCATTTTCTTTCTTCATTTTTAAACTCATATTTTTCAATAATTTATATTTTCTAATAAGTTTTCACAGAACATGGAAATTTGTTCATTCAACATATATGCATCCATACTATAATTATCATTGGATGCACCAGCACAATCATCAAGATTGGATTCCGAGATTACCTCAAGGGAGTCATTCTATTGGACCAAGAAGCAAGCTTGGTTGGAACCATCTTCGCTAGACTCTCTCTCCATATCATTTGAAGCTTGTTCCTTAAGAGCGATCAACATGTTCCACACTTAAAAAGTGGAATCACATTGAGAAACCATAGAAAGATAACTATTGCTAAGTGTTTGTTTTAGTGCAATCATGGCTTGTGCATTAGCCTCTAAATATTTGCCATTATCAATATATGATCTTTTTGTGGTAGTAAGATAATATGTATTCTAAGGCTTTAAGATATGAACACATTTTAAATTTTCACATGTCAATATTAGAAACATCAAACATAGGTAGAGCAAGATAATCCATGAGTATGTGAAACAAAAATGAATGTCAATATCAAGTAAGTAATTAGCAAATATAGGATCACTCCTAGCTTGTTAAACTGAATATCAGGAGCATTAGCTCGGAAACCAATTGAAAGTCACCTAGAGAGGGTGAATAGGTGTAGTGCTAATCTAATAGTCAATAATACGGAATTAAAAACTTTTACACTATCACAATTTATATCCAAAGAGTGAAGCCAAATTTCTGGTGAAAGACTCTAGAACTTCTCATCAAAATTTCTCTTTTATAAGAGTTGATGTGCTTCAATAGCTCTCTTAGATCAATACAAGTGTGAGCACACAAACAACATCAAACATGTATAAATGAACAATAGTAGCAATGTAAGATATAAAGAGAGTAGAGTTTAGAGAGATAACTAAATGCAAACAGAAAGATATGTTTCGCGGTTCGAGCATCAAGCTCTACGTCCTTGCCTCACCCAGAAGAATTTCAACTCTCTCCACTAAGGACTCCACAAAGGATATAACTCCTACACAAGAGGTAAGAACAAAGCTAAGGCACAAAGCCTATGCACAAAACAATCACCTCTACACAAGAGGGAAGGCACAAAACCAAAGCACAAAGGAAAAGATGGGTTACAACACTTGGTGGTCACAAAGATCACATACAACACCTCTCACGATACAAGATCCTAGAGGATAGATTTTACAATGAATGCTCAAGCTTGTGAGAAAACAAAGATTTTGAAAAAGAAGCATAAAAGAAAACACTTGGGAAACTTCTTAAATGATATAGAAATTAAAAAAATTGAAACTTGAATTTCCAAAACTTATTTTCTTTGATTTTCTAAAAATTTTGAAACAAATGAGTAAATGTAAATTTGAGGCCCAAAAACTTGTTTGAAAACTCAGTTGAATGTAGGAAAAATAGCACTTGAAAATCGTCTTTTAAATCTGGCCAAAAAATCATATATACAAGGCCGGCCAAAAACTAGCTTGATCGGTCGCTGATACTGCATATTTATTATCACATTCTCATATTTATTACATAATAAACTTTGTTTTTAATCCTATTTATTATCTAATTTATATGTAGGCCATTACTAAGGAGAGGGAAGTGAAATGAGCCTAAAAGCCCATCAAAATTCTGATTTAATTCAGAATTAATTTGAAATAAGAAAATTAGGGTAGATCAAGGTAAATCAGAGAAGATAAAATCAATTGAAGGTTAAAACAAACTTCCCAAATCAATTGGTTAAAGCTGAAGATCAAAAGAGGTTTTGTCAAATGTAAAAGCTAAAATGGAAAATCCAACAAAAGATAAAACACTATCGCGAAACCAGGGAGCATCACCCCCGGGTGTGGCCACCTGGCCACACCTAGGCCATAGAAACGCGGCCAAAGCCGTGTTTTTGCGGCTTTGTTGCTTCTATTGGGGAGCGTTTGCTCCCCCTATCTTCGTACGCTCTCCCTCGTTGGGTTTTTACCTATAAATACTGGATTTTCAGAGACCAGAGGGAACGATGAAGCAGAGATAGATTTTTAGGCCTATTTTTCATTATTTTTAGTGTAGTTTTTTATTTTTCCTTTTATGTAATTTTTACTTTCTTTATGTAACTAAGAGGAGAGACCAGTTTCATGGAGGAATGAGAGAAAGCTTGTATTGAGGGTAACACCGGTGTAAGTAAGTTTTTTCTTTCATTGTTATTTGAATCGAATCGAAGTTTCTTTTTTTTTTTTTACTCTTGTTTTCATTTACTTTCCCCTAATGTGTTTGCAATCCAAGTGAATCTGATAGCCTCGAGACTGCTTCGCCATTGCAAGTGCCCTTGATGGCCTATGATGATGAACAACCATTCTTTTGTTAGTTTAGCTTGCCCTTTTTTTTGTAATGTAGATTGAGAATGAGGAAGATCCTACACGCCATGCTTGATTGCCTTCAAAGACTAGGTAAGCTGTAACTATGGATCCATGGTATATGAGCACTAAAGAGATAAGTAACTTTTAGTTTCTTTCTTTTAATTCTTTAGTTTAGATCACCATAATCTCCCAACTCTTTTATCGCTCTTTTTAATTTTTTTTATAAATCATTTTTTATTTTCTCCACCTTCTCAATCACCACTTTCTTCTTAACTTAACTGTAACTTATTTTCCTTTTATTTTCAAGAACTAAAAGAAGGTCTTTAACCATTCTTTGTAACTTAAAAAAGAACTTAATAAAAAACTTTCATCGCTAGTCCCTCCTTGTGAATCACGACCCACATAGCCACTTGCTATCGCGGTAGTATAGAGAACTTGCACGTTATATTCTTAAAGTACTGAAATTCTGTATTTTTTTGTGTAGGTAAAAACTCAATCAAATTTTAGCGCTGTTGCCAGGGAGGGACGATAAGTATCTCTTTTTAAGTTTATATTTTTGGTTAACCTTCTTTTTTGTTCTTGGTGTATAGGTTTTGCAGTGGACATATAAGTGGCCCTGGACTCTGCTCAAGAAAGAAGAGCCCAGAAGCCCTCAGATTTGCTATATTCTAGTGGCAATCTGAGTGAACTACTAATCTGTATTTTTGCAGGTTGGCTGAATTTCAAAGCGAAATTTCTACAGCTATTTATTTTCTTGATTAACCCACTGTAAGTACTTTCTAACCTCAATAGTAAATTGATGATTGTTAAATGCTAAAAACAGTTTATACTTTGCACTTAGGCACGTATCTAATTAGTTTATATTTTACATTACTATTGAAGATGTTGGCCCAAAGGCCCATCACTCTAGTTTTGATGATGATCAACTCATGTAGTTATAGTACTAATGATCTTGTGTTTAATTAATGACAGATTTTTGATCAAGATCTTAGTAGGTGCATAGCTTCAACAAAGGATTTAAAGTCAAGTTTTGGAGCTAGCACGGTGTGATCCAAAGAGCTTTTGGATTATGTTTGGACCAAGTCAAGAAGATGAGAAGACTTCAAGTGAAGACTTCAAGAAGATCAAGACTTGTGTCTAGGTTTGTTTTTAGAAGATTTTATTTTTAGATAAAATGTAAAGGATAGAATAGTTGGTGGATTGCTCAAGTATATCATATACACACACACTCTTGATTTAGTTTGTTTTAGAAAAGAATTTTTACTTTAGAAAAATACCGTTTGGTTTTTGGTTTTCAAGTTCATATGTTTTAACCTAAACCATGTTTAGAGCTTAATGTCAAAAACATAGATATTTCACCATGTTTGTGTAGTGGATCATATCCATACATACTATGCTTTAAAAAGAGTTTAAATATCTTATTTTTGTTTCTAGTGAAGTTTAGAAAACAAGTTTTGGAAAAATCAAGTTTTAGATAATACTGTTTTTCATTTGAGCCAATATTTCCAAGTTACAAAAATAGTCCAAATTATTTGTAACATGCCTTGATTTTGTGCAAGCATGTTTGTTTATCAAAGTATATTGGTAAAACTATTTTTGTAGATTTTTCTATATTTTATGGGATTTTATGTGAGCCAAAAAGACCAAGTTTTAAATCCCAATTTTCTGTTTCAAGCTTCAGCCAGTCGACTGACTCGGTCGACCGAAGTCTGAGGTCGGTCGATTGAGCGGTCGACCGACGTGCACGCTTTTGTGCACTGGAGGGCCGGTCGATCGACCCGGTCGACCGCCAGAGAGCTTCTGCTCTCTGAAAAGCCCCGGTCGACTGGACCGGTCGACCGGCAGAGAGCTCTGCTCTCTGTTCCAGTAGCTCGGTCGACCGTTGCTCCAACGGTCGGAAAAATGACCGTTGCCAGTCGACCGGCCGGTCGACCGGCAGTTCTGACAGACCCCAGCGGCTAGTTGTTCTAGCCCTATAAATTTGGGGGTTTGGGCATTGTTTTTCTCTAAGATTTTCAAGTGGGTTTTCACCAGTTTTTCCTAAACTATTTAGAGGTTTTCCTTCACTTGATTAAGAGTAAATATTTCCAATCAAAATGAGAGTTTATCAAGAGTGTTCAAAAGAGATTTTCTTGAGTTTTTCACCACCACTTCCATCCTTGTTTTTCTCACAAACACTTGAGCAACCCATTGATCTATTCATCCTATAGGAGTGTTTTTGTGAGAGGATTTTAGGTGATCAAAGTATTGTGATCACCAAAGTTCATCTTTGTTCCTTTGAGGAGGCGGACGAGTGCGTTCGCGTTGTTTAGAGTTCGTGTGTGAACTCTTGGTTTGAGGTGCGGCCTCGGCGAGCTTGTGGGGCTTGCGGTGTGTACGGACTAGGGAGTCCGAGAGCTTGTAGGTGCTGCGGCACCGAGTGATCCTTATAGTGGAAATCCTTCGTGTGTCGAAGGCGGGGATGTAGAGCAAGTGTGCTCGAACCTCGAAACAAATCCATTGTGTTTGCGATTGCTCACTGTCTCTCTCTCTCTATCTCCTTGTTTATATCTTGTATACTTTTATTGTGTTTATCATTATATGCTTGATATACATTTGTGCTTAAATTGTTATATGCTGGGGGATTGTTTGCTAACACTTGTATTCAACCAAGAGAGCCAACACGGCACCTCAACCCTTATCTAGGGGAATCTAGAGGAGTTAGTCCAGAGCCCTTCATGGGGAATTCGGCTACACTCTTGTGTTATACGTGGTGTTTAGTTTAAGATTTTTAGTTTAGGTCATAATAGTTTTTAATTCCGCATTTAGTGACCATTAGATTAGCCATAACAATTATTTATGTTCTTAAAAAAAAAAGAAAGATAAACAAATCTAATTATTGATTAGCTAGGTGCTTTGGCCTAAGCAAGCCTTAGTATTTATGCGAAAGATGATTAGATAAGTTTGAAAATAAAAATATATATAAAAATCCTCTGATTAAGTTGGGTATTTGTGCCTAATAAAGCATAAGTATTCACGCCTAAAAGAGGTTCATATAATAAGATCCTTAGTTTTGTGGCCTTGTTTGCTCGAGTCCTTATGTCCTAGGGGTGTCTTCTCACCCGGTGCCCTAAGACCGTTTGGTTTGGGAATCATCGATTAAAGGCTCGTTACATGGGCAGATTAGAAAGCCTAATAAAACTAAGGTATAATACCACCAAAATATATATATATATATATATATATAAATAAGGCAAAAGAGTTAGAGTTAATGAACACTTAGTCAAAATTTTCACAGTCACAAGTGCATATGACTTAGGGTAAAGTAATAGACTAGATGAGAAGTACAATTTGACTCCTTACTTTAATTGATAACAAATTTTTGAATAGAGACTAAGTTTAGGAATGAAAAATTCAGTTTTCCTATAACTTATAGATTGCTTAGATCTTACAATTATATTTCAAATATTTTTTCCTTTCAAAATGCTTTTCGAAAATACTAACTCTTTATTTCCCTTTCTTTATGGATTTTGTGGGTGCAATCCGCTGAAAACCCTCACGAGACAAAACTCGTCCTCTAGGGGAAACCTAGAGGTTTAACGGCTTGTTGCACATGCTCAGTGCAATCACGTGACCTGCGAAAGTGGTCTAATAATCCTTAGTATAGTTTAGTTGTTTTGCTCGAGGACGAGCAAAAGATAGGTATGGGGGTGTGATTGGTCGCTAATGTTGCATATTTAGTATCATATTTCCATACTTATTATAGAATAAAATATGCATTGTTCTAATTAAATGCTTAATTTATTTGCAGGCTCATTCCTTAAGGAGATGAAGAGAAATAAGCCCAAAAGCCCACCAAAATTCTGAGTTAAATCAGAGTTAATTCGAGCTCAGAGAATCAGGGCAAAATCAAGAGGTTGAAAACCGGTTGAGAAGAATCCTCTCAGAATCGATCGGTTAAAGCCAAGAATCAAAGGCCATTTCGTCACACTCCCGGACTCAAACTGAAAATCCAACTCCAGATAAAGTCAGAAGGCGAAACCAGGGCGACCTACCAACAGGGTGTGGCCACCTGGCCACACCCTGGCCACGGAAACGCGGCCAAAGCTGCGCTTCCGCGGCTTGGTTGGGGAGTTAGGGGGAGCGTTTGCTCCCCCGATCTCCCCGGGATCCTGCATGTTGGATTTTTGCCTATAAAAAGGCAGTCTTTGCGCTAAAAATGGAACGACCATGCAGAGATAGGATTTAGCCTAGTTTTCATTTCTTGTAGTTTAGGTTTTCTTTTCTTTTTATGTAATTTGTATGTAAGCTTAGGTTAGATGAAGATTCATGTAAGTAAGAGAGAGGCTTATGTTGAGAGTGACACCGATGTACCCTCCTCCTTTCTTCCATCGTTTCAAGCAATAAAAGATAATCTGTTTATGTTCTTCTTTACTTTCATTTTCTTCTTCCTCTTTCTACTTTACCTCTTTTGTTTTTGATGAGCTTGCAAGTGCATCCAGAAGTATAAGTATACAAAAGCCTTTGTGAGTGCCAACGATACTTCATGAAGACGTTCTCCTCCTCAAGATCCGTATCACTTCATTCTTGCAAGGCTTGATGATATAATGCGAACAGGGACTGAGCTCGATCTTATGACCTATGCGTTGAACGCCTCCAAAGCAAGGTAGAACATGCAAGGGTTCCAGGTAAGTCATCAACCAAATTAGGTGAGTACTTCTTTCATCTTCTTTCTTTTCTTTTATTTCTGTAAATTAAATCACCAACACCATATCTTCCAAATCACTTCTTTCCCAACTCATTTGTACATAGTCGCTTTCTGTCCCATTTCTTTGTAAATAGTCATTCTCCATTCTTTTCCACTTTCTCATTCTACCATTTTCTCTCTAACCATAACATAATTCTTTTTCCTTTTTTATTTCTTAAAAACAAAGAAGAACATTCGTTTTGTTCTCATAAAGATTTCAATAAAGAATCTTGAACGCTTCCATCGCAAACCCTCCTTGTGGATCACGACCCGCATAGCCACTTGCTATAGCGGTAAGAATTGAGCACTTGCACATCTTCATTCTTAGATCTAAAATTCTGTATTTTGTGTGCAGGTTTTGCCTCAATCAGTATCAGAGCCAAGTGCTCTTGATTTGGGTCTTACAACCTAGAGTTAAAGATCCTCATTTTAGGCTAATCAAAATATTTGTACACACACTATGGATTTCATGTCACCTCCCACTTTTGACATTCTTAACATCCAAATTTGGAAGGTTAAGATGTCTTTGTATCTCAAAGCCCTAGGCATTCATGTTTATCTTGCCATCACTAATGTTCATACTGTTCTAATGGTAAGAATATTGAGGCTAATGCAAAAGCCCTACATGCTTTAAGATCTACCCTAAATGATGATTATTTATCTAGGATTTCTAATCTTGATTTGGCTTTTGTAGTTTGGAACACCCTCCTCTCCCTTGGAGAAAATGATCAATAATATGCGGGGAGTGACTCGGATGTTGGAAGCGACATCTCCAACGTCTGCTACATGGTCCAAGGGGATAACCCCCTTGAGGTAAACACCGAATCCGAGTTAGATGATGAAGACATGTCATATGATGAGCTTACTTCATTTTGTCAACTACTCCTTGAAAAATATGACATGATTAAAAAGGAAAATAAAAATTTGAAAAAGAATTTTGATTGCAAGCTAAAAGAAAATGATTCATTTAGAAATAAAGTTGCATGCATTGAAAAAGAAAAGGAATTCTTGAAAAATGAAAATGTTTCCTTGATGTCCAAATTAAATGATCTTTGTGAAGGAAACACTATTTTGAAAAATAAAGTTATTTGGTGAAAAAATAAAAGGAAGTTGCTTTTCAAGAAAACACTTCTTTAAAAAGAAAAATTTTTTATAATGAAAAAGAAAATGTTTCGAAAAAGAATAAGAAAAATGTTTCACAATCTCACCATGCTTTACATGCCACCATTGATAATAGTGAGATTAATGTTTTGAAATAGGATTAGTTGTTTGAGCTCCACTTTGAGCTCATGTGCATTTAAGCATAAGAGATTGGAGTCTTTGTTTTCAAAGAAACAAACTCCACATGTTCATGCACATCACCCTCATGCATATGCTCACTTTGCACGTCATAACCACACACACACCCATATGCATACTAAGGTGTACAAATGTACACATTGTGGCCGCAAAGGCCATTTAGCAAAGTTTTGTTTTGACAAGTTGCATTATTTAAATTTTACTAAAAATAAAAATGTTTGGGTTCCATTAAATGCTAACCCCCGTGGACCCAAAAGAAAATGGGTACCAAAACCCCCACCTTGTGTATTTGATGTAGGTGAGGGCTCTCACACGACGTGAGAGAGATGGTGCCTTGATGGTGGATGCACGTGGACATGATGGACTTATTTTTGATGCATCACTATCAAGGAGGTTTGGTGGGACAACCACCATTTTTGAGATTTGGAACATAGTTCCTTAGTTGGTAACTATTTCTAAAACTCCTAATTTATTTACATGCTTATTCATTTTGTGATATCATATAGCATGTTCATGTTTTTATGTGTTTTGTGCTTCATGTGGTAAATACTAGTCTAAATGTAGTTTTTATCAAAACTTGTATTTATACATGTACAAATAGTGAACAACAAATTGATTTATATATGTTTGCACTTCATGTTCATTTGTACTCACTTTATGCACATGTATAGGCTAGTTTTGATGATTCTCTCATTTATACTTGTTTTGCCTATTTTCATGTTTACTTCATGTATATGTAGTTTTTATTCAAATCTAATAAATATACATGTATACCCGTGAGTCTTATGCCTTCATGCAAATACTATTAATAGACTCTTTTATGTTTGGTATGTATGCATATTATTAGTTTTGGATAAATCATACATATACCTAGAAGTTTGTTTTAAGATGAAAAATAAAATCTTTATGATTTTCATGATTTTTAATTGAGATTCATGTTTGAGCCCTATTGATTATTTTCATGAAAATGCTATTTACATGATTGTTAACACTCGCACTTTATTTGTTTATTCATGACTTTGTTTCATGAACATATTTTTGAGCTTTATCGTCTCGAGTGTCGATTCTTATGTATTTAGTATGTTTCATGATACATATGATTTGATTTCATGTTTTGAAGGATCTTTAACTAGTTTTTTAAAAATTGTCTTTAACTAGTTAATTATTCTTCATTTGGTAGTGATTTTCAATGCTAAACTATTTTCAAAATTATTTTCGAAAACTCTACCCATTTACAATGGCTGGGCATGTATGCCTTGTAAGCTTATTGAAAATCTTTTATCTTGAGCATATAAAGGGTGGTAGGTTATGAGTTATATACTTGATTTACATTGTTATTTTCAATTGGTATCATTGGATTTTTTCAATTGGTATCTCAATTGATATTTTTGTATATACTCATATTTTGTTTCTATATATGTATGCTCTAATTTTCAATTGGTATTATCAATTCTCATACATATATATGATTTTCATGTGCTTGCTTTACATTTGGTATACATCTTTAAAGCACATAGTATGTTTATGCTAAGCTTGTTTTTAAAACTTTATTTTCAATTGAAATCTCAATTGACCTTTAATAAGCTTATGCATGTTTTTCAATTGGTATCAAAATGCTTCAAATTTGTTATAAATTTACAATTGATATCAATATGTTTTACCTATTTGAAATTTGTAATGTTTATTTACAATTTGCTTATTTACATTTGGTATCTTAAAATTTTATTTACTAAGATATCTTAAAATTTGTTTAAGAAAAATTCAAAAGTTTGAAATTTAAAATGTTTTGATTTGTATTGCCTATATGCAAGGAGAGCTTAACATCTCTTCTACATATAGATCATGATGAGTGTATCCTATATTGAGGAGCTTGACAACTCTTCTTTATGTGATACACGTGTGTAGGGGGAGCTTCACATCTCCTCTTATGCATTACATATTATACGTTATGTGAATTAGGGCTTGTCATCCCTCCTTCATGTAATGTATATATGTAGGGAAGTTACTTCACCGTCTTTCTCTTCATGAATGTATATCGCATATAAATTTTTATTGACTTATTTGATTTAATCCCTTATTGATCTCTTTGTTTATGACAAAAAGGGGAGAAAAATTTGTTGATTGTGTTTTTACCCCTTTGTTGATGATTGACAAAAGGGGGAGAAAGATGTTGGATTTATATGCATGTTTTGTGAAAAGGATTTCTGTTTATGCATATATGTTTTGTTTTGCAAATAGGAGAAAAAGGATTTGATTTGTTTTATGCTTGTTAGCATGTTTATCTCCATACATTTGCATCCATGTTTATGTCCTTCATTTCTATATCTTATTATTTAGTGTTATGCAAGAGTTAAGGGGGAGCTTCTTTGAAGCTTTACTTTAATCCATGCATATATAACTTCATGAGTTTTGTCATCATCAAAAAGGGGAGATTGTTGGCCCAAAGGCCCATCACTCTAGTTTTGATCATGATCAACTCATGTAGTTATAGTACTAATGATCTTGTATTTAATTAATGACAAATTTATGATCAAGATATTAGTAGGTGCATAACTTCAACAAAGGATTTAAAGTCAAGTTTTGGAGCTAGCACGGTGTGATCCAAAGAGCTTTTGGGTCATGTTTGGACCAAGTCAAGAAGATGAGAAGACTTCAAGTGAAGACTTCAAGAAGATCAAGACTTGTGTCTAGGTTTATTTTTAGAAGATTTTATTTTTAGATAAAATATAAAGGATAGAATAGTTGGTGGATTGCTCAAGTATATCATATACACAAACACTCTTGATTTAGTTTGTTTTAGAAAAGAATTTTTACTTTAGAAAAATACCGTTTGGTTTTTGGTTTTCAAGTTCATATGTTTTAACCTAAACCATGTTTAGAGCTTAATGTCAAAAACATAGATATTTCACCATGTTTGTGTAGTGAATCATATCCATACACACTATGTTTTAAAAAGAGTTTAAATTCTTGTTTTTGTTTCTAGTGAAGTTTGGAAAATAAGTTTTGGAAAAATCAAGTTTTAGATAATACTGTTTTTCATTTGAGCCAATATTTTCAAGTTACAAAAATAGTCCAAATTATTTGTAACATGCCTTGATTTTGTGCAAGCATGTTTGTTTATCAAAGTATATTGGTAAAACTATTTTTTTAAATTTTTCTATATTTTATGGGATTTTATGTGAGCCAAAAAGACCAAGTTTTAAATCCCAGTTTTCTGTTTCCAGGCTTTAGCCGGTCGACCGACTCGGTCGACCGAAGTCTGAAGTCGGTCGATCGAGCGGTCGACCGACATGCACAGACGTGCACGCCTTTTTGCACTGGAGGACCGGTCGACCGACCCGGTCGACCGCCAGAGAGCTTCTGCTCTCTGGAAAGCCCCGGTCGACCGGATCGATCGACCGGCAGAGAGCTCTGCTCTCTGTTCCAGTAGCTCGGTCGACCGAGCGGTCGACCGTTTCTCCAACGGTCGGAAAAATGACCGTTGGCGGTCGACCGGCCGGTCGACCGGCAGTTCTGACAGACCCCAACGGCTAGTTTTTCTAACCCTATAAATTTGAGGGTTTGGGCATTGTTTTTCTCTAAGATTTTCAAGTGGGTTTTCACCAGTTTTTCCTAAACTATTTAGAGGTTTTCCTCCACTTGATTAAGAGCAAATATTTTCCAATCAAAAGGAGAGTTTATCAAGAGTGTTCAAAAGAGATTTTTTTGAGTTTTTCACCTCCACTTCCATCCTTGTTTTTCTCACAAACACTTGAGCAACCCATTGATCTATTCATCCTATAGGAGTGTTTTTGTGAGAGGATTTTAGGTGATCAAAGTATTGTGATCACCAAAGTTCATCTTTGTTCCTTTGAGGAGGCGGACGAGTGCGTTCGCGTTGTTTAGAGTTCGTGTGTGAACTCTTGGTTTGAGGTGCGGCCTCGGCGAGCTTGTGGGGCTTGCGGTGTGTACGGACTAGGGAGTCCGAGAGCTTGTAGGTGTTGCGGCACCGAGTGGTCCGGGGGATCGATTATAGTGGAAATCCTTCGTGTGTCGAAGGCGGGGATGTAGAGCAAGTGTGCTCGAACCTCGAAACAAATCCCTTGTGTTTGCGATTGCTCACACACACTCTCTCTCTCTATCTCCTTGTTTATATCTTGCATACTTTTATTGTGTTTATCATTATATGCTTGATATACATTTGTGCTTAAATTGTTATATGCTTGGGGATTGTTTGCTAACACTTGTATTCAACCAAGAGAGCCAACGCGGCACCTCAACCCTTATCTAGGGGAATCTAGAGGAGTTAGTCCAGAGGCCTTCACGGAAATTCGGCTACACTCTTGTGTTATACATGGTGTTTAGTTTAAGATTTTTAGTTTAGGTCATAATAGTTTTTAATTCCGCATTTAGTGACCATTAGATTAGCCATCACCTATTCACCCCCCCTCTAGGTGATTTACAGAAGAGTGTTGGAGCAAAGGTACGTGTGCATAGCATGTAGTATAGGAACACTTTTGAATTATTTACATTGTTTAACTATTGCTTTTCATGTACACATTGTACTAAATTGATTTAATGGCTTGTCCTATAAATAAGATAAGGTGGGAAAGCCATTACCGTCCCTTAGCCCACAAACAATCTCCTCACTCACTAATTCAAGCCTAACTAAAACTGAGTAGATGTTGGCCCTAGGGACATCTCAGACTTAATAGGAGGCTGACTTAAGGGGAAGTTGATTAGAATTTGACTCTTGCCAAATTAGTGTCTAAGGTTGGGGATTGAGGGGCAAAACCCCGAAGCTTGAAAGTTTGGCATAATTAGGCTCTTTACTTATGCATGGATACCTCCCACGGATCTTGCCCCTACCTGGCCAATTAACTTGTGGTCAGATTCAGCAATATATCCCCCGTGGATAGTCTAACCAGTTAGGAGTCGTCTAGGTCTAAGGTTTACCCTAACTTAGGGTAGATTTTTTTTCTTTTTGCTTGTTTGTTTTTCTTTGTTTGATTTTGACATTTCTTGTGTAATATGACTTATAACAACAATTTTTCTAATTTTAATGATAATCCATGTTACACCCTGACCTCTTTTTCGGATATTACCAACCTGGCATATCATAACTTTAACCAACCTAGTGTGTCGGATTTGTCTTATCCGAATCAATACATGACCCAGTCCCAATACTATAAATAAGACTAGAATAATCATCACTACGCTTGACAGAGTCAATGGGGATACAACTCCCCGAGTCGTATTGTTAACCAGCTTACCAACATCCAGCTTCATATACTCCTTCTCCCCAACAACCATTAGAAGAATCAATTGACTGAAAAAAGAGGATGGAAGCCTTAGAAAAGCTTGAACGATGAATTCAAATTTTAGAAGACTCAAAATCCCATCAAAATTTTCAGATCACAAATCCTTACTCTATTTTTTAAGAAGAACATACCAACTTAGAAAAGAGTATGGAATTCATGATTCAATTCCAAAATGATCCACTCGATATGATAAAAGCAAAACTTAGTAGATTGAAAAACATGCGTAGGAATAAGGAAACTCTCCCTCCCTAATATTTGACTATTCTCGACACTTCTAGCCATATTGATGGAAACCAAGAATCATGGTATCTTGAAGACTTTGACCAAGACTCAATTTCACCACAAAACCTTGAACTTGACAAATATCAACCCATTGACGAATTGGCAAGTTTTCATTTTAATAAGATTGAAATTAATTATGAATGTGACCCTGATCCCCAACTTTGTGATTCAGTTTTCATCTTTGAATCTATGCTGACTCCAGTATTCTTACCTAATTTGGGCCAATTTCTCGAGTCAACATTTATTCCCGTACCCATAGATCTAAAAATGGAATCACCAATTTTCGATAGTCACATTCCATTGATGGGAAAGAATGTGAATTTCAATTCTTAGATTTGGACTCAACTCTTGAGCCAAAACTGACTTTCAAACCCAAAGTTGATTTTTCCGAGTCAGTATTAGTTCCTGAACCTATCATTCTTAAGCCCAAGTCAACCATTCTACCAAGTCACACTCTTTTGTTGGACATAAGTATAGACCATAATGACTCCGTGATGATTTTTCAAGACTGGTCATGTAAAGGGAGTAAGTTTCACGATAGGATCTTTCATGATCCTATTCATATTGGAGACTGTAAATATGTAAATAGAAAAGTGGTCAATAAAAGAGGCTCCGTGAACCACCACATCATCTTGATTGGGTAGCAATGCATGACCCAATCAGACCACCATCGGAACCACCACCATAAGGTAATATTTTTCTTCCCTTTCTTTTTTTTCATGCATCTATGCATTAATTCATACATTGAGGATAATGCATGAGATAGGTGTGGGGGAGGGTTCTAATATAACTTAAGTTTTCCTTTTATTATTAAAAAATTTATTATTAACATTTTCTTTACTTTTAAGAACTTTTTGAAAATAGAAACAATATTTTAACATATTTTTTGTAAGAAATTAAGTCAATTTTAAGGAATAGAAAAATCATAATTAGGATTTCTTATACTTGGTTAAAATAAGATTATTTGTTTGATTTCCAAGGTTAGGAAGAAAATCTGAAAAAGTAATTTAGTCTTGATTTTTACCTTGATGATATGTGCATGCTTTTATACTTACATACTCAGGGTTCAAAAACAAAGATTCTTATGCCTTATTATTAAAACAAATAGAGAGAAAAAGAATATATATATATATATATATATCAAAAATTCTCTGATTAAGCTCGGTACTTGTGCCTCATAAAGCATAAGTATTCACGCCTAAAAGTGGTCATATAATAAAATCCTTAGTTTATGGCCTTGTTTGCTAAAGTTTTTAAGTCCTTGGGGTATTTTCTCACCCGGTGCCCTAAGATCGTTTGGTTTGGGAGTCAACGATTAAAGGCTCGTTACATGGGCAGATTAGAAAGCCTAATAGAACTAAGGAATAATATCACCAAAAATTAAAAAATAAATAAATAAAATAATAAGGCATAGGAGTTAGAGTTAAAGAACCCCGAGTTAAAATTTCACAATCACATAGGTGCATATAACTTATGGTAAAATAATAGACTAAATGAGAAATACTATTTGACTCCTTACCTTAATTGATAACAAGTTTTTGAATTAAGGCTAAACTTAAGAATGAAAAATAGATTACCTAATTCTTACAATAATACTTCAAATATTTTTTCTCTTTCAAACTGTATTTTCAAAATACTAACACTTTGATTCTCTTTCTTTATGGATTTTGTGGGTGTAATCCACTAAAAACCCTCACGAGATAAAATTGTCCTCTAGAGAAAACCCAGAGGCTTAACAGCTTGTTGCACATGCTCTGTGCAATCGCATAACCTGCGAAAGTGGTCTAATAATCTTTGGTTTAGTTTTGTTATTTTGCTCGAGGACGAGCAAAAGATTGGTATGGGGGTGTGATCGGTCACTGATACTATATATTTATTATCACATTCTCATATTTATTATATAATAAACTCTATTTTTATCTTATTTATTGTCTAATTTATATGCAGGCCCATTATGAGGGAGAGGGAAGAGAAATGAGCCAAAAGCCCATCAAAATTCTAATTTAATTCAAAATTAATTCGAAATCAAAAAATCAGAGCAGATCAAGGCAAATCAGAGAAGATAAAATCAGTTGAAAACTAGTTAAAATAAATCTTCTCAAATCAATTAGTTAAAGCCAAAGATTAAAAGAGGTTTCATCAAATCTAGGAGCTAAAACGGAAAATCCAGCAAAAGATAAAATACTATCGCGAAAGCAGTGAGCATCACCCCCCGGATGTGGCCACCTGGCCAGAACCAGGTAGTGGAAACGCGGCCAAATCCGCGTTTTCGCGGCTTTGTTGCTTCTGTTGGGGGAGCGTTTGCTCCCTCTATCTTCGTACCTCTCCCCTATTTGGTTTTTGCCTATAAATACTAGGTTTTCAGAGACCAGAGGGAACGATGAAGCAGAGAAAGATTTTTAGGAAAGTTTTTCATTCTTTTTAGTGTAGCTTTTTATTTTTCCTTTTATGTAATTTTTACTTTTTTTATGTAACTGAGAGGAGAGACGAGTTTCATGGAGGAATGAGAGCAAGTTTGTACTGAGGGTGACACTGATGTAAGTAAGTCTTTTCTTTCATTGTTATTTGAATCGAATTGAAGTTTCTTTTTTACTCTTATTTTTGTTTACTTTCCTCGATGTGTTTGCAATCCAAGTGAATCCGATAGCTTCGAGATTGCTTCGCCATTGCAAGTGCCCTTGATGGCCTATGGTGATGAACAACCATTCTTTTGTTAGTTGACCTTGCCCTTTTTTTTATAGTGTAGATCGGGAATGGGAAAGATCCTACACGCCATGCTTGATCACCTTCAAATACTAGGTAAGTCGTAGCTACGGATCTAAGGTATATGAGCACTGAAGAGGTAAGTAATTTTTAGTTTCTTTCTTTTAATTCTTTAGTTTAGATCACCACAATCTCCAAACTCTTTTATCACTCCTTTTAATTTCTTTATATAAATCATTTTTTATTTTCTCTACCTTCTCAATCTACCACTTTCTTCTTAACTTAACTGTAACTTATTTTTCTTTTTCTTTTTAAGAACCAAAAGAAGGTCTTTTAACCATTCTTTGTAAGTTAAAAGAAAACTTACTAAAAAGCATCCATCGCTAGTCCCTATTTGTAGATCACGACCCGCATAGCCACTTGCTATCGTGATAATATTGAGAACTTGCACATTATATTTTTAAAGTTCTGAAATTCTGTATTTTTGTTTGCAGGTAAAAACTCAATTATAGCTCGTAGGCTCAAAAAGGTGTCAGAAATGGCTTGTCGGTCAACTACCCAACGACTACATTTTTAGGTTGAGGATTGCCGGTCGATCATCAAGTCGACTGAGCAAAACCTGAGAGCTTTGCAGGATCAGTTAGTCGACCGGTCGACTGGCTAAACTTTACTGTGGTTAATCGCCCGGTCGACCGAACTCTAATTCCTTGTGCTTATGCACATCGGTCGACCGTGCAGTCAACCGACAACAGCCCAAAACCAAAAATAAAGGAATTTTTAAAGGACATTTTGAAACCCATTTAAATTCCAATAAATCCTAATAAATTTCACAAAAATAGGTTCATGTAAATATAATATAGCACAAATATGTGTGGTCAAAAATCAACACATATTACAAACACGTGAACTATTTTTGAAAAAATAAAATTTAAGCTTAAAAAAAACTATATTTTTCCAAAAACTAAACTTCTAAATGGAAATCCGATTTTTCCAAAACTTGTATAATTACAAAAAAAAATATTGAAGCACATTTGAAGCACAATGTGTATGAATTGAATCCAATATACATAATAAATGATATAGACTTGTTTTTGAGCAAAAAAGCATCAAAATAAGGTTTGATGAATACAAAACTTAAACACATGAACTAAATTCACCAAAATAAGTTACTTAAATAATTATGAAGCACACTGTATATGAATGAAATCCAATACATGTATAAACTAATGTAAACTTGTTTTGATGAAATCTATTCATGAAACCGAAAAACATATACTTGATAAATTAAACGTAAAACACATAGAAATAAGTTTCTATAAACAATTGAAGCTCTAATATGTATAGAGAGAATCCAACACATATTCTAAATTATAAGACTTATTCTATTGAGATATAAAATCATATAAACATAAACTTGTGAAACCAAAATGGTTAAACCGAAAACCATACTTTTTTTTTTGGTGTGTGTGTGTATAAGCTTGAGCAATCAAAACTAATCTATTCTTTACAAGAGATCTAAACTCACAAACTCTATACTCAAGTCTTCTTATAGATCATAGACTTGATCCAAACTTGATTCTCTGAGCTAGACTCCTCTTTGAGTGCTTGATATGTTCAATAAGCTTGAGCTCTTGAGTCACCATGTGTTAGCTTCAAAGAAACTAAATACCAACTAAGATCTTGATCAATATTTAAACCGTAAACACAACAAGATCATTAGTACTATAACTACATGAGTTAGTCATCATCAAAACTAGAGTGATGATCTTTTGGGCCAACACGTGGGCTTTCACCCTTATGGCGACTCCTGTGGGAGCCTCCTGAAAGATGGATGCTCGCTCACATTGATTGCTCGAAATCAACCTATAATGGGACCTACCCTGATGGCCACCATAGCACGTCAACAACTTACATGGGTTTTCACCCTGATAGTGACCCCTCGAGGATCCTTCTGAAAGATGGAGGCTCGCCCACATTGACTGCTCAGAGTCAGCCTATAATGAGACCTATCTTGATAGCCACCCGAGAGAGTCAACAACCGATTAGTCATCAATTTTGCATTTTATTATCGTATTTCCCTGCCAGATTATGAATAAAATACTGCTTCTTACCCATATTTTGGTCCCTTATGCAGATTATAAAGGAAGGGGCAAAGTTGGAATTAATAACTTAATTAAACCAATTTTTTAGATAATTAAACTAGATTTCTTGGATACCAAGTCAAGATCTTCTATAAGAATGCATTGGATTATAAATTTAAGACTTTAACTGAAGAATATACATATCCAAATACCCAAAACAGAATATATAGAGAAGCTTCTTGAAACTGGACGGACGAAGATGTGGTCAAAAGATCAGAGCCAACGACCCTGATCAAGTCGCGCAAATGCCTTGTTGCATCTGTGTGGCCAAATCAAGGCCAGTAGCCCTGATCTTTGACGCATGGTGTCGTCTGGTGAAACCCTAACCTCCAGTGCCTATATTATTGCATGTAAGAGCCAGAATATGAGTGAGAAGGCCAGGATTAGGGTCTCTTCTCCTTTAGTGTAGCTTATTGTAGGATTTTCTTCTTTTGTATTTTCCTTTCTTTTTTAGATCTTGTGTTAACCCAGAGATTTGATTCATAGGAGAAAGAGGGTGTTGATGTAATAGATAAGTGACAAATATATGAAATCTTTATCTTTTCCCCTATAGTTTCTTCTCTAACTTCTGCATGATTCTTAGCTAGATTTTCTCTCATGGTGCTCTCACTACTAACCCACTAATTCTCTAACCTTGATTGATAACTCACATGAATCTCATAGCATCATATAAGGTCTTGCTCTTCTAAGAGTTATTGATGGCTCATGATGATGGGTTCTAACTTCTAATTTACTAACTTATAACAACTCTCTTAGCTTATACTTGTCTCTAACCAGTTTTGATGATTAATGTTTGCATTAGCTTTCTTATGATGCAAGTTTGATTTCATCCATGCACTTTAGTTCATACAGTTTGTGCACTTGCTTCTCATCCCATGCTTGCCTTCTAATTGATTGACAAAAAGACAGAGTTTAGAAAAGTGTTTATCTGATCTATAATAGACTCTGATTTCTTGCAATTTAACTATAGTAGCAATGTCTATACAGGTCGATCCTCAGGGAGCGATGTGATGAAAGCATTTCAACATAGTATTATTCTTAGAAGAAAGAAGTTTGTTTGAAAAGAAAGATTGGTTTTGTTTTAATTATGAGAAAAGCTCATAGTTCACTAATCAATCATCTACCATCACTAACTTACTAATCCATGAAGATTAAACTACTTATTGAATCTTAGAAGTTTTTCTAAAAAAGTTGCATCAAGTAAGATATATAAAATGAAAAGCTATTCCAAATTGAAACACACTAGCCAAAGTTCAGCAGTAGATTATCAAAGCTTTCTAAACCTAAGAAAAATTGTTTAGATTTAATATTAAGCTATCAAAACTATCTAAGTATAAAATAAGCAAAACTATTAACTAGTATTAATAATATTAAAGTTAACTTTTTATTATCATAAGTCTTCAAGAAGTTTGTAGTTCTAGGGTTTTAAACATGCATGGGATTCAATCAGTTTAATCAATCATAGAATTAGAAATAGTGGTGAAGAGATTAACAAACCATGAAGTCGTATTTAGTTATTCATGATGAAATTTAAACAAAGCATATTAATAAGAAAATTACATAAACTAAAAAGCAAGTAAATAAAGAAAGAACAAGATGGATGAGAGAAAATAAAACCTTGTTTATTGAATTATCACGATCAAGTACACTGGCTCTTCTTCTTCACAAAACTCTCTTGTAAAATCCTAAAATTACAAAGCTAAATTCAGAAAATAGAGAAAACTAAAGAAAGCCAAAGTTGTGACCTCTGAGATGCATCTTTCCTCTAGCTCTACCTCCCTATTTATAGGGGAAATAAGAGGTAGTATTTTAGTGAAACTCATACACCCAATCGTCACAGGAGAAGCCTCTAGAATGCCGCATTTCTGCGGCTTTTCAAGAGAAAATGTGGCATTCCTGATGGTGGATAAGGCTGCGTTTTGGGACTAGCTTCATCTCATCCATCCATCAGAAGATATATTCTTAATATCTTCATTTGAACTCTGGATTTTAAAAAGATATCCTTTTTAGATAACTTGGGAAGCAAGTTATCTCAAAATCTGAGTTTTAATTTAAATTCTCCCCCTTTATATTTGACTTGGAGCTTAAGCAACCTGAATTTCAGTAGATTTTCTCCTTTATCTCAATTTAGGATATGGATTATCTCTAAATCTTTATCTCCTCTTGATTTTTAATTGATTTAAATTGAAATTTGAATGTAGATAGGAAATTAGAAGCTTCCTTCAGCTTTATCTTCCTATTTTAAATAACTAAGGACCACAAACAAAAAAGGGTTAAATAGCAAAATTAAATAAAAATAATTAAAGGTTAAATGTGCAAATATGATGATAATAATGCAAATATAAAATGTAATCACTAATGGATCTTGATAAGTTGATGTTCAAGTTTGCCTTTGAAGCAAGATTGAGGGAGAAGAACAATCTTATGGGTCATGCTTTGAAAAGCTTCTTGAAGTCAAGCCTAATGTTACTAAGGATCCAACGTGAGGCACCTATCAACAAGGAGGTTAGTGTGATTAGTGGGAGCAATTAGTAATGAGTGGTCCATGAGTCTTTTTTCCTCTCTTTGATTTGTTTTAAAAAACCATTTCTAAACCACAGCTTCTTCATCGTTTCTTTTATATTTTCATTGCCTTTTCCTTCTACTTCTAGTTTAGTTTTTTTCCTTTTGATTTTTTTGAAACCTAGAAGAACTTGTTAACACTAACGTGATACACCGTTAAAGCTTCCATCACCTTCTGTCCCTTTAATTCGACCCGTATAGCCTTTATGCTATAACGGAAGTATTTAGAAAGCCAAAGCACCATAGCACTTTCACTGATTTCTAAACATACACATTTTGATGCAAGGTTCCCCTCCGATCAACATCCTACATGGGTCTTCACCCTAACGCCGATCCTTCAAGGAGCCTCCTTAGAGTTGGAGGCTCGCCCATATTGACTGATTGGAGTCAGCCTATAATAAGACCTTACCCTGATGTCCACCCAAACGAGAAAACAGCTTACACTGGTCTTCACCCTGACGGTGACCCTCTGGGAGCCTCATGAAAGTTGGAGGCTCAACAACATTGATTGCTCAGAGTCATCCTATAATGGAACCTACCCTGATGGCCATACGAGTGAGTTAATAGCCTACACAGGTCTTAACCCTGACGGTGACCTCTCAAGAGCCTCATGAAAGATGGAGGCTCGCCATATTGACTGCTCGGAGTCAACCTATAGTGGGACATACTCTGATGGCCACCAGAGTGAGTCAACAACATACATGAGTCTTCACCCTGATGGCTACCCTTTGGAGAATCTCTTAAAAAATGGAGGTTCGCCCACATTGACTGCTCGGAGTTAGCCTATAATGGGACCTACCCTGACGGTAATCTGAGTGAGTTAGCAGCCTATCTCAAATCCAACCCTGATGACTACCACGACAACTCTACTTTGAAGTTAGGGGTCTCCCTACTCAGGATTCGCAGGTACCATTGTGGAGCGAACCTCACTCGGGAACTATTGGCCCAAAGGCTCATCACTCTAGTTTTGATGATGAGTAACTCATGTTGTTACAGTACTAATGATCTTGTATTTATAAAGTCTTAGATATTCAATCAAGATCTTAGTCGGTGTTTAGCTTCAACAAAAGACTCAAAGTTAAGTTTTGAAGTTATTACATGTTGATTCAAAGCTCGCGCTTCAAGATAGCATCAAGTACTTGAGATGGAGTCAAGCTCGTTTGGATCGTGTTTTGGATCGAGTCCACTTGGAGAAGGAGATTGACAAGAAGACTTTCGCCTAGGTTTGCTTAGTTTAGATCTTGTGTAAAAATAATCTGGTTTTGGATTGTTCAAGTACACACGCGTGCACAAGGTTTATAGTTTTTTGGTTTTCAGTTTAACTGTTTTAATTTCAAGAATTTATGTTTACATGATCTATATCTACATAGAATAAGCTTATGGTTTATATATGTGTTGGATTCTATCCACACATATTTGAGTTTTATTGTTTAGAAAAACTTATTTCTATGAGTTTTGTGTTTCGGTTTAACATGTATACATTTTATGTTTTGAATATATCAAGTATACATATATCGGTTTCATGAATAGATTTTATCAAAAAAAGTTTACATGGTTTATATTTATGTAGGATTTCATCTATATACATTGATGGTTCATATATTTTTAGAAAAAAACTTATTTTGATGTATCGAGTTCATGTGTTTAAGTTTTGTTTTTATCAAAATTTATTTTGATATTTATTGTCAAAAATAAGTATATATCAATTACTATGTGTATTGGATTCTATCTATACACACTATACTTCAAATGTGTTTCAATTTCTTATTTTTGTACTTATACAAGTTTATAAAAAAATCAGATTTCTATTTAGAAGTTTAATTTTAGGAAAATACGGGTTTTGGAATATGCTTTAATTTTTATGCCTCAAAAATACTTCACTTGGTTGTAATATGTATTGGTTTTTGATCACACATATTTGGACTTCAATTTATTTACATGAATTTATTTTTGTGGAATTTATTCGGATTTAATTGAATTTTTATGGATTTAAAAAAATTGGTTTTAAATCCCTTTTAAACTGGTTTTTGGGCTGCTGTCAGTCGACCGACCGATCGACCAAAGGTAGGCTCGGTCGACCGACGTGCACACATGTACAACCCAATGGGTGGTCGACAGACCGGTCAGCTGACTGGCTCAATCCAAATTTCTGTTAGGTGTCAGTCGACCAGGTGGTCGACCGACAGAGATTTATACTCTCTGTGCTTTGGGGACGGTCGACCTGGCGGTCCACCGACAACTCTAACTGTCAGAAAATTGACCATTGGTCGGTCGACCGGGCGACTAACCAACAGGCCATTTGGTCTGAGTTTTGAGCCCTAATGGCTATATTCTGTCTAGCCTATAAATTGGGTTTTTTTAGGCCAGTTTTAGTTATGATTTTTTAGAGTTAAAATTTCTATCTTCAACTGAGGTTTCAACAAGTTTTTAAAACAAGTTTTTAGAGCTTTAAAATCAAAATCTCTATTTGTTTTAAAATTTTGAAAAATCAAAAGAAAATAAGTTTTGGGAATCTAGTTTCTATTCTTCAATTCCTTTATCATTTCAAGAGTTTTCCTAAGTGTTTTCCTTTGTCCTTTTTTTCCAAAAACTTTGTGCACTCACATACTTGAGTTATACATTTCAAAATTCATCCTCTAAGATCTTGTATTATGAGAGGCATTTTGTTTGTGATCATTGGATCACCAAGTTCTTGTTTGTGATCTTTATGATCACCAAGTTGTAATTCTCTTTCTTTGCTTTGTGCTTGGCTTTATGCCTACCCTCTTGTGTAGAGGTGTGAGAGAGTTGAAGTTGTGTAATCCGGTTTGTAATCGTTATAATTCCTCGGTGGAGGTCCCTTTGTGGAAGGTCCTTAGTGGACATAGTGAAAATCCTTCCATGTGAAGGTGGGGACGTAGAGCGGTCGCTCGAACCTTAAAATATATCTTGGTGTTTGCGTTTGAATCTTTCTCTCTCAACTCTCTACTATTTATATCATGCATTGCAATCATTATTATATCTATATTTGCTTGATACTGTTTGTGTGTGCACATTTGCGTATTTACATCTATTGCATTTGTTACTCATTGCTTGCATTACATTTCTCATTCATACTTGTCGTTTCACTTATTTCAACGGGAAGGCAATTGAGCACCTTAGCTCCCAATCTAGAGGAATATAGAGGAGAAGTTCTAGAGCCCTTCACGGGGAATTCGGCTTCACTTCTTCTTTTGAGTCACTGTTCATCATCTAGTGCAATAGTTTTTAATTCCACATTATTTGTCATATAGATTAGCACTATACCTATTCACATATAGATTAGCACTATACCTATTCACCCTCTCTCTAGGTGTACTTTCAATTGGTATCAGAGATAGCGCTCCTGATATTTGGTTTAAACACCTAGGAGTGGTCCTCATTTTGCTAATCTAGTTATTTGCTTTGCACACTCATTTGTTTACACTCAAGGATAATCTTGCACCACCCATATATTATGTTTCTAAAATTGATATGTGAAGGTTTAAGATGAATGCTTACTTTAGAGCCCTAGGATTGCATTTTTGTCCTGCCACTACCAAGAAATCTTATATTGATAATGGAAAGTACTTAGAGGCTAATGTACAAGCCATGGATGCACTAAAACATACACTTAGCAAAAAATATATGTCTTTAAATTCTCATTGTGATTCCATTTTTGCAGTGTGGAATACTTTTATCTCTCACAAGGAACAAGCTTCACACGATATTGAGAGAGAATTTATTGGAGATGAGTCCGACCAAGCTTGCTATATGGTCCAAGGGAATGACTCCCTTGAGATAAATTCAGATTCTCATTTAGATGATTGTGCTAATACTTTCAATGACAAACATGATAGTATGGATGCACATATATTAAATGTAGAGCTTTCTGAGTTTTGTGAAAACTTGCTTTCGAAGTATAAACTTTTGAAAAATAAGAGTTTTAATTTAAAAAATGAAAATTAATTGTTGTTTTCGAAGCTCGATTTTGTTTTGAAAGAGAAAGTTGAGATTTCAAGTGAAAGAGATTCATTGAAAACTAAACTTGATCTCATTTTAAAGGAAAATGAGATTTTAAAAAATAAAAATAATTTTGATGTTGTTTCAAAGAAAACGATGCTCTATCTTCTAGACTTGATTTTGTTTTAAAAGAGAATGATTCTTTGAAAAACAAAATTGTTTTGATTTCAAAGAAATTGGAATGTATTTCTATTGAAAAAGTTTCTTTAAAAAATAATTTTGCTTCCCATTCTTGTCATGCTTCATTGCTTTATCTCCTAATGATAAGAATTTAGTGTCTCATGCTTGCTCAACATCTTCTTCCATTTTTGAAAATAATATTTATGTTTTAAAGAAGAGCGTTGATTGTTTAGGCTCCACTTGGAGCCAATGTGCTAGTAATCACAAGAGTTTGGAATCAATGTTTCGCAAGAAACATGCTCCATATTTGCATGCACACCCTTCACAGCATACACATGATTCTCATGTTCACACACATGATTCCATGTATGTTAGAGTGTACACTTGTACACATTATGGTCGTATGGGCCACCTTGCAAAATTTTATTATGATAGATTAAATATTTTAAATTTTGCAAGTAAAAATATTTGAGTTAGGAGAGACACTAACCCCCATGGACCCAAAAAAGTTTGAGTATCAAAAATCATTCCTATTTTTTATGTAGGTGTGGTTATCACAAGACGTGAGAGATTTAGTGCCTTGATGGTATGCAATCGGAGCTCAACAGACAATTAAATTGATGCATCACTATCAAAGAGTTTTGGTGGGAGCACCACCATGTTCAATTAGTTTTGGTAACTATCTTTATCTTCTATTTTATATTTTTAGTATATCTGATTATGTTTATATATGCTTTTAAATTGAATAGTTTTAGCATGTCTTTGGTTTTCATGCTCATTATGTTAAATTAAATGCTTATTAGACTTGTGATATATATAAATAGTATTTGAGATACATCCATGTTTATTTGGATTTATTTTTTTGTGTTCTCAATTATTACTTAGCTATTGTGTATATCCTAATGTTAATAATGCTTGCATTTACACTAATGATTATATTATTTCATCTTCCAAGTTCTGTTGTTTATATGCGTGTCATATTTTGATTACATGTTTGATACAATTTTCATTAAAACTTATGTTATACTTGTACAATTAGTGAGTTACACTTGATTATTATATTTACATGCTTTATTGCTCATGTGTACTGAATACATATACATACATATACTTGTACAACCTAGTTTTGATGATTCTTGTATTTATACTTATACTTCTATACTTGTTTTTATATCACCTTTGTACATGCTTTCTTGAGAGTGTTTAGCTTCATGTATATGTAACTTATGCCAAAGCTATTAGATATACATATTCTATCCTTGAGTCACTTATATTAAATATCATATACTCTATGTGGAATCTTTTGATGTTTGGATAAATATGTATGTTTTAATTTTGATAAAATATACATGTGCCTTGAAATTTAGTTTCCAAAATCTTTATGTGTTCTTGATGAAAAAAATTTCATGTTTTTGATGGATTGAGCTTCATTGCCTTATCTCTACGCATATGTTAATTACATGATTTTTGTACACTCTACATCATTTGTTTACTCATGAATTTTGATTCATGAGCATATATGTGTTTCATTGATGTTTTGAGTGTCAATTATTGTGTATTTAGCATGTTTTCATAGGATATATGTGTTTCATTTCTTGAAGGATTTCATACTAGTTTTCAAAATTACTTTTAAACTAGTTCTTTATTTCAATTGGTAGTGTTTTCAACCTATGCTAAAATTATCTTCAAAAATTATTTTTGAAAACTTCTACTTTTAAGGGCGGTTGGTGCGACCATATCTTGTATACTCATATTGTATATCTTTTTAAACATATGCATGATAGGGGTATGATATGAGTTATACATGATTCTTATGATATTTTATTTTTGTATACTCATGTTTTCTTATATATGTATGCATCATATTTTAATTGGTATTTAAATTGATCATACATACATATATATGATTTTTTATGCTAGAATAACAATGTTTATACATATATGTTTTATAGCACAAATTGTTTTATACTAAGTTTGATTTAGTTCTAAATGTTAATTGGTATTTTTGACAAGCTTATGTATTGATTTTGTTGGTATTTCAAAAGGGGAGAAAAATTCTTGATTTTATTTTCAATCGGTATTTTACTCCCACTCTTTTTGAGAAAATATTTTGTTTTAGAAAATACTTTTATTTTTCATATTGGTATCAATTGTTTACAATTGTTATCTATATTGCAAAATGGTTTAGAATTTAAATTTTTTTTGAAAGTATATAATCCATGTTATTTTTCAATTGGTATAGTTTTTATATGATATCCATGTTATTTTTCAATTGGTATATTTTTTGGTATTAAAATTTGTTTTAATTGATTTTCAAAATTTGTTTTGACATGTATTTCTTATATGCAGAAAGAGCTTAACATCTCCTATATATATAGATTTATGATGAGTGTAGTATATAAAAAAGAGTTTAATCTCTTTTCTTTATGTGATACACGTGTGTAGAATGAGCTTAATATTTCCGTCTATATATTGTATATTATGCTTATATGAGTTAGGGTTTAGTCATCTCTTTCTTCATGTAATGCATGTATACGGGGGAAGTTAACTTTATAGTCTCTCCTCTTTATGGATTTATATCACATATACATTTATCATGTTTTCTTTACCCCTTTGTTAATGAATTGACAAAAGGGGGGAGAAAAATTTAGAGTTTATATTGCATGCCATATTTTTGTTTATGAATATATATCTATGTTTGATGTTTAATTATGAGTTTTATTGAATATCTTTATGTCTTATGCTATGCATGAGTTAAGGGGGAGCTTCAATGATGCTTATTTTTAATCCATGCATATATAACTTCATGAGTATTGTCATCATCAAAAAGGGGAGATTGTTGGCCCAAAGGCCCATCACTCTAGTTTTGATGATAATTAACTCATGCAGTTATAGTACTAATGATCTTGTGTTTATTAAGTTTCAGATATTCAATCAATATCTTAGTCGGTGTTTAGCTTCAACAAAAGACTTAAAGTCAAGTTTTGAAGCTATCACATATTGATTCAAGAGTTCGCGCTTTAAGATAGCATCAAGTACTCAAAATGGAGTCAAGCTCGTTTGGATCGTGTTTTGGATTGGGTCGACTTAGAGAAAGAGATCGACAAGAATACTTTGGTTTAGGTTTGCTTAGTTTAGATCTTGTGTAAAAATATTCTAGTTTTGAATTGCTCAAGTATACACACATACACACAAGGTTTATAGTTTTTTGGTTTTTGGTTTAACAGTTTTAATTTCAAGAATTTATGTTTACATGGTTTATATTTACATGGAACAAGTTTCATGGTATATATGTGTTGGATTCTATCTACACATATTAGAACTTTATTGTTTAGAATAACTTATTTTTATGAGTTTTATGTTTCGGTTTAACATGTGTACGTTTTGTGTTTTGAATATATCAAGTGTGTGTGTGTGTGTATCAGTTTCATGCATAGATTCCATCAAAAGAAGTTTACATGGTTTATATGTATATTGGATTTCATCCATATATATTGATGGTTCATATATGTTTAGAAAATCTTATTTTGATGTATCTAATTCATGTGTTTAAGTTTTATTTTTATCAAAACATATTTTGGTATTTATTATCAAAAACAAGTATATATCATTTACTATGTTTATTGGATTCTATTCATACACTCTATGCTTCACATGTGTTTCAATATCTTATTTTTGCACTTACAAAAGTTTATAGAAAAATCAGATTTCTATTTAGAAGTTCGGTTTTTGAAAAATACAGGTTTTGATATATGCTTTAATTTCTACGCCTCAAAAATAGTTCATTTGTTTGTAATATATGTTGATTTTTTATCACACATATTTGGACTTCAATTTATTTACATGAACATATTTTTGGGGAGTTTATTGGAACTTGATTGATTTTTATGGATTTAAAAAGTTTGTTTTAAATCCCTTTTAAAGTGGTTTTTGGGTTGCTGTCGGTCCACCGACTGATCGACCGAAGGCATGTTTGGTCGACCGATTGGTCGACCGACGTGCACACATGTACAACCCAATGGGTGGTCGACCGATCGATCGACCGACTGCCTCAACCGAAGTTTCTGTTGGGTGCCGGTCGACCGACAGAGAGTTACACTCTTTGTGCTTTGGGGCGGTCGACCGACAACCCTAACAGTCAGAAAATTGACCATTGGCCGGTCGACCGGGCAATCCATTTAGCCTAGATTCTGATCCTCAACGGCTATATTCTGTCTAGCCTATAAATTAGGGTTTTTAGGCCAGTTTTGGTTATGGTTTTTAAAAGCTAAAATTCTTATCTTCAACTGAGTTTACAGCAAGTTTATAAAACAAGTTTTAAGAGCTTCAAAATCAAAATCTCCATGTATTTCAAAGTTTTAGAAAATCAAAAGAAGACAAATTTTGGGACTCTAGTTTCTATTCTTCAATTCCTTTAGCATTTCAAGAATTTTTCCCAGTGTTTTTCTTTGTGTTTCGTTTCCAAATACTTTGTGCACTCATATACTTGAGCTATTCATTTCAAAATCTATTCTTTAGGGTTTTGTATTGTGAGAGGTGTTTTATTTATGATCATTGGTTCACCAAGTTCTTATTTATGATCTTTATGATCTCCTAGTTGAAATTCTCTTTTTTGCTTTGTGCTTGGCTTTATGCCTACCCCCTTGTGTAGAGGTGTGAGAGAGTTAGAGTTATGTACTCTACTTTGTAATCGTTGTAATTCCCCGGTGGAGATCCCTTTGTGGAAGGTCCTTGGTGGACATAGTGAAAATCCTTCTGTGTGAAAGTAGGGATGTAGAGCGGTGGCTCGAACCTCGAAACATATCCTGGTGTTTGCGTTTGGATCTTTCTCTCTCAACTCTTTAAATCACGCATTGCTATCATTGTTATATATATATTTGCTTGATATTGTTTGTGTGCACACACTTGTGTATTTGTGTCTATTGCATTTGTTACTCATTGATTGCATTACATTCCTCATTCATACTTGTCGGTTTCACTCATTTCAACAGAAAGGCAATTGAGCAACTCAACTCCTAATCTAGAGGAAATATAGAGGTGAAGTTTTAGTGTCCTTCACGGGGAATCTGGCTTCACTTCTTATTTTGAGTCATCGTTCATCATCTAGTGCATTAGTTTTTAATTCCGTATTATTTGTAGTATAAATTAGCACTACACCTATTCACCCCCCTCTAGGTGTACTTTTAGGAACTACATGACAAATCAGTTCAAACACTTAGGAACAAAAATATCTCCTCGAGGAGACACAACAACAAGCCAATTACAAGCACAAACAAGGCAAGATCCGAACAATACTTTCATTTTAATTCACTGCTTTATTTTAAGGTTTGTGGATTACATCAATTCGAATACAAGCTTGGTTACATCTAACAAGTGTAATACAAGATCTGTTACATATATATATGTTCTTTCTGAGAGAAAAATCAGATATGCTCTCGCACGCGTACCCAACAGCGTCCAGGAGAGGGCTTCTAAACAAACTATCTGCCATGGCCGAAAAGGCAAGAGCGTTGAGAACTCTCGGGAAGACACCAGCAAAGAGATCACGCCTCAAACTATAGACTGAAGTCTGCAAGGTGTTGATGATACCAATGCCAAGACCGTAACTCCGAAGATGAACTCACGAGGTGGCATGCAAGGCAGAGGCATCGAACGGACGGCCAGTCCCAGGGATCAAAAACGTCATCAAGCACGCATATGCTCCCTTCTCCATGATCGCTGCAAGGAAGGAAAGAAACATCGAGCCCCAACTCCTAAATGATCTGATCTGGTCAGAGGCCAAATATACATATCAAGTAGAAGTTAGAACATTCCATGTCTTTCCTGACTGCAGGACCAAAACTGAAGCTTCTTGATGGGCCCATGCGAAAACTGAAGCCCCTCGACAAATGAACTCCTGAACTTCAGGAGCACAGCAATGATCTCCATCCTTTTCCTCTCCTTCCTCCATCAGACAAAGAAGAAAAGTGACATCTCCACCTACAGAACAATATGAAATCTTAGAAGTAAGGGAATTTCAAGAAGCAGTGCTAGCTCCCCTTGAAAGTCTGCGCTATTTATAGAGGAGAAGGAAGTTCAAGCGTCAACCATTTAGAATTTTAATTCCTAAGAAGATGAAGAGCTACCCGGTCTGCAGAATACACGTGTCGCGATGGTTTGGATCTGAATTGTCATACTGGATACGTCACTCCCTCCTCGAATGTCATGACTTCTCAAAAAGTTAAGGTTAACTGACCGATGCTGCAGTAGATAGGATGCACATTTAAGACTTTGCTAGCCCATAGAGGCACACCGCTACAGGACAAAAACTGAAGCGACAACAATTAACTCGAGTCAAGATCCTGAAAGTTTACTCCCTTCTCTTGGAGTTCCCAGGAACTATAACTCCCGAGTGAAAATCCCCGACCTTCTCGAAAGAGAGGGAAGCAGAGGGGGCATCTGTAGTGTTCAGTTTTCGACCCTCGATCATGTCACGTGTCCATCCAGCATCATACAGACACGCAACACGTGGTCGCTTCCAGAATTTTTGAGCCGGGATCCTCATTCAATTCACACTATGAGTGGTTCAGACAGTTAAAAAGAAGAGATCAATTTAGTTATGAGTATCTCTATCTCTAAGCCACTCTCAATTTGAACTCAGCAGTTGCAGCTTGAGAACAGGTCATTCAGCCAATTTAAATCAAGATTTTTGGCTCTAATCACTTCTGAGATAGGCGGTTAAATGTTTAAACAGAGCTGGGCTCAACAGCTTTATCCAACAGATACTACTTGTATATATAGTTGATCCCTTCCAACAGGGAGGGGGACGACAAATTGAGCCTAGAAATCCTAGCATACCAGAAAAACACCATTGTAATCGCAATTATCAAATTGGAATCTCTCTCTGTGTGATTTTTTTCCTTTCGAGTTTTCACCTAAATATTTGTGTTTATGTTGTATCTGAGATTTGCTTTACCTATCTCCATAATTTTGGTGCATGGATATATTCCATAGGAAATTGCCCACAGCAGCCATGGAAAGAAAAGTTAGCTACTCATCTAAAAAGAAATTCAAAGAAATAGAAATAACTAGATTAAATCAAGAAACTATAAAGAAAGGAAAAACCTTGCATTAGATTGTCACTCTCTGTTTCAATTTTCTCTATCGTTTTCTCATGAATCTCTCTCTAACCTAATCCTAAACCTATAAAGAAAGAGAAAATATGAGAAAAAATAAAAAAGAAAAGAAAATTATAATCTACAACTAGAAGGAGAAAACCCTAATTCACGCTCTTCTCCTTCGTTTTTGGCCCCTTGAAGCTCTATTTATAAGCATAAGAGATTTGAGCCCTAAGAAACAAAATCACTTGTCGAAGATCAGTTCAACGACCCTGATATGTCGCGCAAACGCGACAAAAGGCATGTGTGGCAAGATCAGAGCTATTGGTTTTGATCTTTTGGCCACTTTATCTGCCAATTGAGAAAAGCTTTTAGATACTATCATTTTCTGTAATTTTTCACGTATTTTTTGCAGACTGGGCTCTATTCGGGCTTCAAATTGGTAGCCTTTTTAGGCTTCTAGAGGAAACTTGGGCATCAAGAAATACTTTAATAATTCCCTAAAATAGCCATTTTCAGCCACTTTCTCCATTTTGAATGTATAGGTCGACTTATCAGAGTGTGTGTGTAAATCAAGGCTTTAAAGAATATTCTAAAAATCTAGAAAAAAAATATAAAAAAATATTTAAGATGTCTTAAAGCTCTTGTACTTCACAATCTTCAAAACATGAGTCATGTTTTCAGTAATTTTTGTTCATTTGCTCTGCAAGACATATGTGAGTACAAAAAATACATAACACACTAATTTGTTATTACCAAAACATATTGGTCAAAATTTAATAATGTAAGGGCAAGATCCAATAATTACATCAATATATATACAAGTGGGAGTGAAATAAGAAAAGTATAAATGTCTAGATACAATGTATCACTTGTCTATATACATATCTGGATACAATGTATCACATATCTGTTAACACATACATCTATCTGAAGAGGATAAAATTAAAATTTAATTAGCATTTGATGTTAGTAATTAATGTAAAAGATTTATTAAACAGGAAAACAAAGGCTCATTTATCTAGGGATTTGATATCATACGCAAAGGATTCAAACACTAGAAGGAGCCTCTGCAAATATCATGCAGTTTAGAATTTAATTGTAGAGATCCAAAGATTCAAAACAGTGGCTTTGTCCATGTAAGCATGTGCCGTGGGCATGTGATGAGAAAGAGAAATTTTTTTTTTTCAAAGAGCAATAATTATGAGATATTTTGTTAAATTCATTGGTATGTTATTACCTTCATTAAATAAAGATATTTCAGTTTTAGACAAAGACCCGTAGGGTTTGTAATGGTCAGTTTCCGACCTCTTCGAGATCACGCCACATATCCATCCTGCACCAAATAGGCAAGCGACACGCGACCACTTCTAAAACCTTCAAGTGGGAGTCCTCGTTCAATTCAAATCTCGAACAGTGCAGATGATTAGAAGAAAGAGATAAAGTTAGTTATGGCATCCCTATCTGTAAGCCCAAACCCCATTTGAACTCGACAGTTACAGCTCGGGAATAGATCAACTGTACCAGCAGCTGGATGCAAACGACCAGATAAAGATGGACTCTCGCTCAATCAGTTTAAACCTGGATATTCAGCTCTAACCGCCTTAGTGATTAATGGATAAGTATTTAAACAAAGCTGTACACCGCAGCCTTATCCAACAGATACAACCTATATAAATAATAGATCCCTTTCTATGCGGAGGGGGACGATGAATGAAGCCCAAAAATTCTTGTACACCAGAGAACACCGTTGTAATCATCTTTATTATAGTGAAATTGCTTCTCTCCATGGTTCTCTCCCATTTGATTTTTCATGTAATTCTCTATGTTTGCGTTGGTTTTTTGGAGATTTATTTGGCCCATCTATACAAATTTGGTGCGTGAATTGATTCCTTAGAAAATTACTCATAGCAGGATTACAGAACACTTATAGTAGAGAAAGAAACCCTAGTCATAGCGTGAAAATTAATGTCATTAACATTAGGAGAGAAATGCCTAATGTGCGTCACGAAATTGCGAGTAACTTCCCTCTCTAATATTCATAACCAACCGTTAATGAAGTGTGCATCACCGAAATTGCTAATAGCCTCCATGCATATAGTTTTTGTAAGCATAGTTAAACTTAATGACCTGCGTATGCTAAATGTCAAACTATTGCGTAATATAACATTGCTTCGTAGTGTGCCCTTGAAAAATATTAGTTCAAAAAATCAAACTAGCACAATGCCTTCATACGTCACAAAGCCGATTTCGCTATATAGTATTCCTCTTAGTGTGCCCTTGTAAATATTAGTTCAAAAAATCCCCCTATTTCACTATGAATAGGAAGATACAAATCTAGAACTTTCTTTGAGGGAAGAAAGTGTGTTCCTCTTGATCCTCACTTAGTTGGATATTATATTAAAAGATATAATTCTAACTATTCAAGTTCATTTATGAAACAGAGTGATGCGACACGTAAGCCTTAATTTTTTCTTCCTGTGCTCCAGATAAAAAAAATGAAATTATATGTTAAATACTGAATTGGTAGGTATTAATTCTAGGAAAAAAATAAATAAAGAATAGGTAGGCACTAAGTTGTTGAAAATAAATTATAAATTACTTAGATAAAAGTATGAAATTTGAAAATATAAATTATTCTATTTTTTCTTAAAAAACATTAGATGTTTGTTGAGCCCAAGTCAACCATTCCACCAAGTAATGACTCAGTGATGGTTCCCGAACCTATCATTCTTTAGCCCTAGTATTGGTTCCCGAACCTATCATTCTTGAGCCCAAGTCAACCATTCCACCAAGTAACATTCTTTTGTTGGACATAGGTATTGACCGTAATGACTCAGTGATGATTTTTCAAGACTGGTCATGTAAAGAGAATAAGTTTCATGATAGAGTCTTTCATGATCCTGTTCATATTAGGGACTGTAAATATGTAAATAGAAAAGAGGTCAATAAAGGTGGGTTTCGTGAGCCACCACATTATCATGATTGGGTAGCAAAGCTTGATCCAATCCGATCACAACCAGAACCACCACCTTAAGATAATAGTTTCCTTCCCTTTCTTCTTTTTTATGCATCTATACATTCATTCATACATTGAGGACAATGTATGAGATAGGTATGGGAAAGGGCTCTAACATAACATAAGTTTTCTTTTTATTTAAAATAAAAAATTAACATTTTTCTTTCTTTAAAATTTTTTTTGAATAGAGAGCAATATGCTGACATATTTTTTGTAAGAAATTAAATTAATTTTAAAGAATAGAAGAATCATAATTAGGATTTCTTATACTTGGTCAAAATAAAATTATTTGTTTGATTTCTAGAGTTAGAAAGAAAATTTGGAAAATAATTTGGTCTTGATTTTTACCTTGATGAAATATGCATGCTTTATACACTTACACACTTAGGGCTCAAAAACAAATATTCTTATGCCTTATTAAATAAAAAAGGGAAAAAAGAAAAAAAATCTATATATATAATATATCAAAAATCCTCTGATTAAGCTGGGTATATGTGCCTCATAATGTATAAGTAATCACGCCTAAAAACTATTCATATAATAAAATTCTTAGATTTGTGGCCTTGTTTGCTCGAGTCCTTAAGTCCTTAGGGTATTTTCTCATCCGGTGTCCTAAGATCGTTTGGTTTGAGAGTTACCGATTAAAGGCTCGTTACATGGGCAGATTAGAAAGCCTAATAGAACTAAGAAATAATATTATCAAAAATAAAAAAACAAAAGAAAAAATAAGGCATAAGAGAGTTAAAGAACCCCGAGTCAAAATTTTACGGTAACAAAGGTGCATATAACTTAGGATAAAATAATAGACTAGATGAGAAATACGGTTTGACTACTTGCCTTGATTGATAATAAGTTTTTGAATAAAGACTAAGTTAAGAAATGAAAAGTTTAGTTTTGAGCTTTATTGTTTAGAAAAACTTATTTTTATGAGTTTTGTGTTTCAGTTTAACATATATACGTTTTGTGTTTTGAATATATCAAGTATATATATATATATATATATATATATATATATATATATATATATATATATATATATATATATCAGTTTTATGAATAGACTCCATCAAAAGAAGTTTACATGGTTTATATGTATATTGGATTTCATCCATATATATATTGATGATTCATATATGTTTAGAAAAACTTATTTTGCTGTATCTAATTCATGTGTTTAAGTTTTATTTTTACAAAAACTTATTTAGTATTTATTGTCAAAAACAAGTATATATCATTTACTATATGTATTGGATTCTATCCATACACACTATACTTCACATGTGCTTCAATATCTTATTTTTGTACTTATTCAAGTTTATAGAAAAATCGGATTTCTATTTAGAAGTTTGGTTTTTGAAAAATACGGGTTTTGGTTTATGCTTTAATTTCTATGCCTCAAAAATAGTTCATTTGTTTGTAATATGTATTGATTTTTGATCACACATATTTCAACTTCAATTTATTTACATGAACATATTTTTGTGGAATTTATTGGAATTTAATTGAATTTTTATGGATTTAACAAGTTGGTTTTAAATCCCTTTTAAAGTGGTTTTTTGGTTGTTGTCGGTCGATCGACCTCGGTCGACGTGCACACATGCACAACCCAATGGGCAGTTGACTGACCAGTCGACCGGCTACCACAACCCAAGTTTCTGTTTGGGTGCCGGTCGACCGACAGAGAGTTACACTCTGTGCTTTGGGGGCGGTCGACCGACAACCCTAACAGTCAGAAAATTGATTGTTGGCCGATCGTCTGGGCAGTCGACCGACAAGCCATTTAGTCTGGATTCTGAGCCTCAACGGTTATATTCTGTCTAGCCTATAAATTGAGGTTTTTGAGGCCAGCTTTGGTTATAGTTTTTTAGAGCTAAAATTCTTATCTTCAATTGAGTTTTCAGCAAGATTTCAAAACAAGTTTTTAGAGCTTCAAAATCAAAATTTCTACTTATTTCAAAGTTTTGGAAAATTAAAAGAAAATAAGTTTTGGGAATCTAGTTTCTATTCTTTAAATTCTTTATCATTTCAAGAAAATTTTCAAGTATTTTCCTTTGTGTTTCTTTTCCAAATACTTTATGCACTCATATACTTGAGCTATTCATTTTAAAATCTATCATCTAGGATCTTGTATTGTGAGAGGTGTTTTATTTGTGATCATTGAATCACCAAGTTCTTGTTTGTGATCTTTGTGATCTCCAAGTTATAATTCTCTTTCTTTGTTTTGTCCTTGGCTTTGTGCCTACCCTCTTATGTAGGAGGTGTGAGAGAGTTGGAGTTGTGTACTTTGATTTGTAATCATTGTAATTCCTCGGTGGAGGTCCTTTGTGGAAAGTCCTTGGTGGACATAGTGGAAATCCTTCTGTGTGAAGGCGGGGACGTAGAGCGGTGACTCAAACCTCGAAACATATCTTAGTATTTACGTTTGGATCTTTCTCTCTCAACTCTTTATATTACACATTGCTATCATTGTTATATCTATATTTGCTTGATATTGTTTGTGTACACACACTTGTGTATTTGCGTCTATTTCATTTGTTACTCATTGATTGCATTACATTTCTCATTCATACTTGTCGGCTTCACTCATTTCAACAGGAAGGCAATTGAGTAGCTCAATTCCTAATCTAGAGGAAATATAGAGGTGAAGTTCTAATAGTGTCCTTCACGGAGAATCCGGCTTCACTTCTTATTTTGAGTTGTTGTTCATCATCTAGTACATTTGTTATTAATTCTGCATTATTTGTCAGATAGATTAGCACTACACCTATTCACCCCCCTCTAGGTGTACTTTCAGGAACTACATGATAAATCAGTTCAAACACTTAGGAACAAAAACAGCTCCTCGAGGAGACACAATAACAAGCCAATTACTAGCAGAGACAAGGCAAGATCCGATCAATACTTTCATTTTAATTCACTGGTTTATTATAAAGTTTGTCGATTACATCAATTTGAATACAAGCTTGGATACATCTAACAAGTGTAATATAAGATTTGTTACATATATATGTTCTTTTGAGAGATAAATCAGATACGCTCTCGCACGCGCCCCAATAGCATCCAGGAAGGGCTCCTAAACAAACTATCTACCATGGCCAAAAGGGCAAGAGTGTTAAGAACTCTCGAGAAGACACCAGCAAGGAGATCGTGACTCAAACTGTAGACTGAAGTCTGCAAAGCGATGATGATACCGATGCCAAAACTGTAACTCCGAAGATGAACTCACGAGCTGGCAGGCAAGGCAGAGGCATCGAATAGGAGTATGAACGGCCAGTCTCAGGGATCAAAAACGTCATCAAGCACTCATATGCTCCCATCTCCATGATCGCTGCGAGGAAGGAAAGGAACATCGAGCCCCAACTCCTGCCCGATCTGATCTGGTCAGAGGCCAGATGTACAGATTAAGTAGAAGCTAGAACATTTCATGTCTTTCCTGACAGCAGGCCCTCGTTGCAAAAATTGAAGCTTCTTGACGGGCCCATCACGAAAACTGAAGCCCCTCTACAAACAAACTCCTGAACTTCAGGAGCGCAACAATGATCTCCATCCTCTCCCTCTCCTTCCTCCATTGGACAAAGAAGACATGTGACATCTCCACCTACAGAACAATATAAAATCTTAGAAGTAAGGGAATTTTAGGAAGCAACGCTAGCTCCCCTCGAAAGTCTGCCCTATTTATAGAGGAGAAGGAAGTTCAAGCGTCAACCGTTTCAGAATTTTAATTCCTAAAAAAATGAAGAGCCACCCGACCCGCAGCATACACGTGTCGCAATGGTTCGGATCGAATTGCCATGCTGGATACGCCACACCCTCCTCGAATGTCATGAATTCTCAAAAAGTTATGGTTAACTGACCGATACTGTAGCAGATGGGATGCGCATTTAAGATTTTGCCAGCCTATAGAGGCACACCGTTATAGGACAAAAACTGAAGCGATAACAATTAACTCGAGTCAAGATCCCAAAAGTTTGCCCCCTTCTCTTAGAGGTCCCGGGAATTATAACTCCCGAGTGAAAATCCCTGACCTCCTCTAAAGAGAGGGAAGCAGAGGGGGCATATATATTATTCAGTTTTTGACCCTCGCAAGATCATGTCACGTATCCATCCAGCATCAAATAGACACGCAACATGTAGTTGCTTCTAGAATCTTTGAGCCGGGATCCTCGTTCAATTCAAACTATGAGTGGTTTAGGCAGTTAGAAGGAAGAGATAAATTTAGTTATGAGTATTTTTATCTCTAAACCCATCTCAATTTGAACTCAGCAGTTACAGCTTGGGAACAGGTCATTCAGGCAATTCAAATCAAGATTTTTGGCTCTAATTACCTCTGAGATAGGCGGTTAAATGTTTAAACAGAGCTGGGCTCAATAGCCTTATCCAACAGATACTACTTATATATATAGTTGATCCCTTTCAACAGTGAGGAGGACGACGAATTGAGTCCAGAAATCCTAGCATACTAGAGAAACACCATTGTAATCTGATCAATCACATATTTTGCATATACATTGTCACCTTACCATACTTTTTAGCTAATAAATCCTATTAATAAGTCTTCTTCTTCTTTATTTAATGTAGGCCCAATTGCTACAAGAAAGGAAAGAGAAACAAGCCCAAAAGCCCACCAAATTCTGATTTAATTCAGAATAAATTCGAAATCAAGGAATCAGGGAAAAATCTTGGCATATCAGAGAGGTTGAAAATCGGTTGGAAAGAATCCTCCCAAATCAAACGGTTGAAGCCAACAATCAACGCTGTTTCGTCAAATCCTGGAGCAAAAATGAGAAAACCAGAAGAAGATACATGAAAATCACCAAACCAGGAGAGCCAGCCAACTGGGTGTGGCCATCTGGCCAGGCCGCGTTTCCGCGGCTCTGTTAAAGAGGTTGGGGGAGCGTTTGCTCTCCAATCTTCATATGATTCTCCCCTCTGATTTTTCCCTATAAATACCAGTTTCAACAGGTTAAAAAAGGGCGAAGACTAGGATTAGAATTTTATTTATACTTTAAGGTTTAGGCTCTTTGTTAGGTAGTACAAAAGTTGTATTTTTGTTTTGTAATTTGTAGTTCAGTACAAATACTTGTGAGAGAGAGGAATTGAGTGCTTGTAACTTGAAGATTGAAGTGACATCAATACAAGAGTCGAGCTACATTTTCTTCTACTCATTTTATGGTATGTTTTACTTTCATTACTTGCATTGTTTCTTATTTTCCATGAGTAGCTAAATCAGTTTTATAGGCTCACTATTGTACCTCTCTCCAATTCTTCTTCTTTCCTGATTTTCATGAAAAAGACCTAATGAATCATTTGCATGCCTAACTTAAAGCCTTTCTTCTTGAAAGTGTTCTTGAAGGCACATGAGGATGGGTTTGGATTTTTAAACTCTTACTTCTTTTAAGAATGATTCTTGAACTGTTTTTATTTCATACTTGCTTCTTCGCGCTTGATGATTTAACATTCGATTCAAAACGATTTCTTAAAGAAAAGAGTGAACTCTTCCAACCATCTTATGTGCTTTACTTCAAACTTTCTAAAGTCAACCTTAAGTTTTGCCTATGATCAAGTTGAGGCACTTAGGATTTCAATAGAAGAATAAACGGTTGAATAGTGAGATAGTGAGCCCAGATTTTCTTCTTTATTAAAATCAACCAAACAATTTTCAAGCTTTTTAAATCACCTTCTCCAAAGCCTTCTCCAAAGTTGCAATTTCTTTTTTAATCATCTCCTTCTTTCTATTCTCTTTTCAATTAAAAACGAGCACAATTCTTTGTCATTAAATGAAATACCGAAAAGCTTTCATTGCATTCCTCCTCGTGGACACGACCCGTTAGCCATAAGTTACACGGTAAATTTCTTAACTCTTTGATTGTTCTTTGATTTTAACAATCAATTTTTGGCGCCGTTGCCGGGGAGGAAACGGTGTATTTGTTTTTTAACAAGTTTGGTGTGTTGTTTCAGGGACTTGAAGATTCAGATCGAGCATTCAATCTTTGTAAGAGAAGACTTGCAAATTCTGTGCCCCTACTCTCGAAAGTAGGAAACAGAATTTCAAGAAATTGCGTTGCAAAAGCTGAAAATTTCATTAGACTACTAAAACTCTTTTTTGCAAGACATATTGCTCGCAAAAAATTAAGTTTTTGTACGTTATACTCTTGTTATATCTGCTATCCACCATCCCTGTTTTAATCCAACAGTAATTTAAGTGATTGCTAATTGCTTAAAAAACGTTTAGACTTGCATTCTAGGCATTTGTCTAATTACGTTTATTTTACAATTACTGTTGAAGAGAGCTAGAGACAAGGTACGTATGCATAGCATATAGTTTAGGAAACATTCTTGGGTGATATTTGCTTTTGAATGCTACCTTTCTATATCTTGGACACTTTGAACAATAAATTCTAAGGGCAAAACTCAATTCAAGATAAGGTGGGGAAGTCATTACCCTTTCTTAGCCCACAAACCATCTCCAAGCACTCACAACCTAAGCCTAAGTAAAATCTGATAGACGTTGGCCTTAGAGACATCTCGAACTCACTAGGAGATTATCCTAAGGGGGAAGGCGTTGGAAATTGACTCCTGCCAAATCAGTGTCTAGGAAGGGGATTGAGGGCCGAAAGCCCGAAGGTTGGTGGTTACTTAATTAAGGAACGTCTTTGACGGATAACCTCCCACCAATCTTGCCCTGACCTGGCTGATTAGCTTGTGGTCAAAGTCTACATTATGCCTCCTGTGGATAATCAATCAGTTAGGAGTTGTCTAGGTCAAGGTTACCTTAGACTAGGCTTGGTTGATTATTCTTGTTGACTGTTGGTAAACTTGTTTGTGATTGTTATTGTGATTGTGTTTGTGTATGCAAGTATGGTCAAGAGATCCTAACTCATCTAGGTTGACTAGAAACACATCACCACCCAAGTTTGGACCAAGACCTGATCCGGTTATGGCTCAACCAACATCGTTGCAGGATAGGTTCTATCCCATTCGAACCTCACTTCCATCTTGCATTCTACTTCCATCGGTTGGTGAATACAATTTTGAGCTCAAGCCTCAATTCATCAACACACTCCCCAAGTTTCATGGCTTAGAGTCCGAAGATGCTTACTTCTTCATAAGAGAATTTGAGGAAGTATGTCTAATGATGAAAATCTCACACCTTGTAGACGATGCTATTAGGTTGAGATTTGTCCCTTTCGCTCTTAAGGACCTAGTAAAGAAATGGCTTTACAGCTTAAAGGCCGGTTCTATCACATCTTGGGATGGTTTCATCAAGGTCTTCTTGAAGAAATTCTATCCAATTCATAAGACCGCTCTCATTAGGAAGACAATCATGCAATTCAAGTAAGAACTGAGTGAACCGTTCTGGAGGTACTTTGAACGCTTTAAAGACCTCCTTGTCCAATGTCCACATCATGGAATAGAGAAATGGCGACAATGCCAAATTCTTTATGATCGTTTATACTATTCTACGAAAACCCTCTTAGAAAGTATGTGCCAAGGGGGATTCTTGCAGAAGGATGAAAATGAAGGATGGGATTTGTATGAAAACCTAGCTGAAAAGACCATCCAATGGGAACCTACTAGTGAGACCTCTAGGAATCCAAACTCCATCTCTTCAAAAGGAGGTCTCCATTCTATCGAATCATCCATCGCTAATGAGGCTAAGTTAGCTAACCTAGCAAGAAGACTGGAAGCTCTAGAAATGAAGGAACCAAGTCCAGTCAATCAAGTCAGCCCAAACCAATTTTCAACTCCGGGCTGCACTTACTGTCAAGCCATAAATTGTGTGTTCGAGGAGTGCCCTGTGTTTCAGGCTCAGCAACAATACCATGAACCGATGAATGCGGCCTTTTCAAGGTCGAACAATAATCCTTATGCACCAATCATATCTGCACCGGATTAGTCTAAGCCGTTCAAAATCATATGCGATGCTTCCGATTTTTCCATAGGCGCTGTCCTAGGACAACGTATTGATAACAAGCAGCATGTGATTTATTACTCTAGTAGGACTCTCAACAATGCTCAATTGAACTATACTATAACTGAGAAGGAATTCTTGGTAGTAGTGTTTGCCTTAGAGAAGTTTCGTCCCTACCTACTAGGGTCCAAAACCACCATTTTCACCGATCATTCTGCGCTTAGGTACCTCATGATGAAGAAGGATGCCAAGGCCCGACTCATTCGTTGGATCTTCCTTCTTCAAGAATTCGATCTTGAGATTCGAGATAAAAAAGGCATAGAAAATGTCGTTGTTGACCATCTCTCACGGATCCCTAATTCTCCATGCAACGAATTACCCATAAATGAGCATTTTCCTTATGAAAATCTCTTAGCTATCTCTAGGGAACCTTGATTTGCTGATATAGTGAATTACTTAGTCACAAACCAAACTCCGTCTCATTAGTCAAAAAATGATATATACCGGTTCTTATCCCAAGTCCGGTATTTCTATTGGGAGGAACCGTATCTTTTTAAGTACTGTTCTGACCGAATTTTTAGGAGATGTATTCCCGATGAGGAGGTTAAGAGTGTTCTATCATTTTGTCACGAACTTGCATGCGGTGGACACTTTGGTCCCCGCAAGACTGCTGAAAAAGTACTACAAAACGGGTTCTATTGGCCTACTTTGTTCAAGGATGCTTATGAATTTTGCAAGACATGCCCTAGATGCCAAATGGTAAGAAGGATCTCAAAACGAAATATGATGTCCCTCAACCCAATTCTAGAAATAGAACTCTTTGATGTTTGGGGCATCGACTTTATGGGTCCATTTCCTAATTCATTTGGAAACCAATACATATTGGTTGCTGTGGATTATGTGTCCAAGTGGGTAGAAGCCATTCCTTGTAAAACTAATGATAACAAAGTTGTCATAAAGTTTTTGAAAGAGAACATTTTTTCACGCTTCGGAACCCCTCGTGTTATCATCAGTGATAATGGCACTCACTTTTGCAATAGATCTTTTGAAGCTCTTATGCGAAAGTATGCCATAACTCACAAGTTGTCCACACCTTATCATCCTCAAACCAGTGGGCAAGTTGAGGTTTCCAATAGACAAGTCAAGCTTATCTTGGAGAAAACCGTAAACCAAAAATGGAAAGATTGGTCCATCAAACTTATAGATGCCCTATAGGCCTACAGGACCGCTTTCAAGACGATTCTAGGAATGTTTCCTTATAGGTTAGTCTATGGCAAAGCTTGTCACCTGCCCGTTGAGTTAGAGCACCAGGCCTTATGGGCAATCAAGCAGTTGAATTTCGACTTGACTAAGGCCGGTGACCTTCGGAAGTTACAAATTTCCGAATTAGAGGAGTTAATAAATAAGGCCTATGAAAATGCTAGGATCATTAAAGATAGAGTTAAGATTTTTCATGATAAACACATCATAAGAAAAACCTTTGTCCCTGGACAAAAAGTCTTACTCTATAATTCTAGGCTTCATCTTTTTTCAGGAAAATTAAAATCAAGATGGACTAGGCCATTCGCGGTAAAAACCGTGTTTCCACACGGTGCAGTCGAGATCAGTGACCCCAAGAATGAAAATGACTTTAAGGTAAATGGTCAACGCCTTAAACCTTTCTTGGAATCGGTGCCGGTAAATGAAACGGCTATAGGTCTTTTTGACCCAGTGTATCAGTAACTTTCCTCTTTTCCATTTTATTTCATGCATCGATACATTTCTTTCATACATTGGGGACAATGCATGAGATAAGTGTGGTGGAGGGTTCTAACATGACTAATATAAAAAAGAAAATATATATATATATATAAAAACTTTTTGAAAGGTTAGAACAATATTTTGATATATTTTTTGTAAGAAATTAAGTCAATTTTAAGGAATAGGAAAATCATAATTAGGAGTTCTTATACTTGATCAAAGTCAGATAACTTGTTTGACTTTTAGGGTTAGAAAGAAAATTTGTGAAAGTAATTTAGTCTTGATATTTACCTTGATGAAATATGCACACTAAATACACTTACACACTTAGGGTTTAAAAATAAAGACTCTTATGCCTTATAAAAAAATATGTATGAAAAAGAAAAAAAATAAAAAATAAACAAATCTAATTATTGGTTAGCTAGGTGCTTTGGCCTAAGCAAGCCTTGGTATTTATGCAAAAGATAATTAGATAAGTTTGAATATATATATATATATATATATATATATATATATATATATATATATATATTATCTGATTAAGCTGGGTATTTGTGCCTCATGAAGCATAAGTATTCATGCCTAAAAGAGGTACATCTTATAAATAAAAACCTTAGTTTCGTGGCCTTGTCTGCTCGAGTGTTTAAGTCCTTAGGGGTGTTTTCTCACCTGGTGCCCTAAAACTGTCCGGTTTGGGTGTCACCGACTGAAGGCTCGTTACATGGGCATATTAGAAAGCCTAATGAAATTGAGGAATAAATTCCACTAAAAATAAATATAAATAAGGCATAAGAGTTAATGTTAAAGAACCGTTAGTCAACTTCACAGTCACGATGGTGCATACGACTCAGGGTAAATTAATAGACTAGATGAGAAGTACAATTTGACTCCTTACTTTAATTGATGACATGTTTTTGAATAGAGACTGAGTTTCGGAATGAAAAATTTGATATTCCTATAACTTATAGATTACTTAAAGACTTACAAATATACTTCAAATATTTTCTCCTTTAAAAATGCTTTTCGAAAATACTAACATTTTTTATGGATTTTATGGGTGCAATCCACTGAAAACCCTCACGAGACAAAACTCGTCCTCTAGGGGTAACCTAGAGGTTTAACGGCTTGTTGCACATGCTCAATGCAATCGAGTGACCTGTGAAAGTGGTCTAATAATTGATTAGAATTAGTATGATGTTTTGCTCGAGGGCGAGCAAAAGATAAGTGTGGGGGTGTGATCAGTCACATATTTTGCATATACATTGTCACCTTACCATCTTTTTAGCTAATAAATCCTATTAATAAGTCTTCTTCTTCTTTGTTTAATGTAGGCCCAATTGCTATAAGAAAGGAAAGAGAAACAAGCCCAAAAGCCTACCAAATTCTGAATTAATTCAGAATAAATTTGAAATCAAGGAATCAGGGCAAAATCTTGGCATATCAGAGAGGTTGAAAACCGGTTGGAAAGAATCCTCCCAAATCAAACGGTTGAAGCCAACAATCAAGGCTGTTTCGTCAAATCCTGGAGCAGAAACGAGAAAATCAGAAGAAGATACAGGAGAATCACCAAACCAGGAGAGCCAGCGAACTGGGTGTGGCCATCTGGCCACACCAGGGCCGCGGAAACGCGGTCCTAGCCGCGTTTCCGTGGCTCTGTTAAAGAGGTTGGGGGAGCGTTTGCTCCCCCAATCTTCATATGATTCCCCCCCTGATTTTTCCCTATAAATACCAGTTTCAACAGGGCAAAAAGGGCGAAGACTAGGATTAGAATTTTGTTTATACTTTAAGGTTTAGGCTCTTTGTTAGGTAGTACAAAAGTTATATTTTTGTTTCGCAATTTGTAGTTCAGTACAAATACTTGTGAGAGAGAGGAATTGAGTGCTTGTAACTTGAAGATTGAAGTGACATCAATACAAGAGTCGAGCTACATTTTCTTCTACTCATTTTACGATATGTTTTATTTTCATTACTTGCACTGTTTCTTGTTTCCCATGAGTAGCTAAATCGGTTTTCTGGGCTCACTATTGTACCTCTCTCCAATTCTTCTTCTTTTCTGATTTTCATGAAAAAGACCCAATGAATCATTTGCATGCCTAACTTAAAGCCTTTCTTCTTGAAAGTGTTCTTGAAGGCACATGAAGATGGGTTTGGATCTTTAAACTCCTACTTCTTTTAAGAACGTTTCTTGAACTGTTTTTATTTCATACTTGCTTCTTCGCGCTTGATGATTTAACATTCGATTCAAAACGATTTCTTAAAGAAAAGAGTGAACTCTTCCAACCATCTTATGTGCTTTACTTCAAACTTTCTAAAGTCAACCTTAAGTTTTGCCTATGATTAAGTTGAGGCACTTAGGATTTCAATAGAAGAATAAACGGTTGAGTAGTGAGATAGTGAGTCCAGATTTTCTTCTTTATTAAAATCAACCAAACAATTTTCAAGTTGTTTAAATCACCTTCTCCAAAGCCTTCTCTAAAGTTGCAATTTCTCTTTTAATCATCTCCTTCTTTCCATTCTCTTTTCAATTAAAAAACGAGCAGAATTCTTTGTCATTAAACGAAATACCGAAAAGCTTTCATCGCATTCCTCCTCGTGGACACGACCCGTTAGCCACAAGCTACACGGTAAATTTCTTAACTCTTTGATTGTTCTTTGATTTTTACAATCATAATCACCATTACAAATTGGAATCTCTCTCTGTGTGATTTTTTTCCTTTTGAGTTTTCACCTAAATATTTGTGTTTATGTTGTTTTTGAGATTTGTTTAACCTATCTCCATAATTTTGGTGCATGGATAAATTCCATAGGAAATTGCCCACAACAGCCACGAAAAGAAAAGTTAGCTACTCATCTAGAAAAAATTAAAGGAAATAGAAATAACTAGATTAAATCAAGAAACTATGAAGAAAGGAAGAAACTTGCATTAGATTGTCACTCTTTGTTATAATTTTCTCACTTTTTCTCATAAATCTCTCTTTAACCTAATCCTAAACTTATAAAGAAAAGAAAATATGAGGGAAAAAACAGAAAAGAAAAGAAAATCATAATCTACAACTAGAAGGAGAAAATCCTAATTCATGCTTTCCTCCTTCATTTCTAGCCCCTTGAAGCTCTATTTATAAGCATAAGAGACTTGAGCCCCAAGAAACGAAATTACTTGTCAAAGATCAGTTCAGCGACCCTGATACTGTCGTGCAAATGCGACAAAGAGCATGCGTGGCACGATCAGAACCGTTGGTTCTGATCTTTTGGCCACTTTATCAGCCAATTGAGAAAAGTTTTTAGATACTATTCATTTTCTGTAATTTTTCACGTATTTCTTGCAGACTGGGCTCAACTCAGGCTTCAAATAGGTAGTTTTTTAGGCTTCTAGAAAAAACTTGGGCATCAAGAAATCTTTGAATAATTCCCTAGAATAGCCATTTTCAACCACTTTCTCTATTTTGAATGTGTAAGTCGACTTATCAGAGTGTGTGAGTGAATTAAGGCTTTTAAGAATATTCTAAAAAACTAGAAAAATTTTAAAAATATTTAAGATGTCTTAAAGCCCTTGTACTTCTTAATCTTCAAACATGAGTCATGTTTTCAGTAATTTTTGTTCATTTATTCTGTAAGACATATGTGAGTACAAAAAAATACACTACACACTCGTTTGTTATTATCAAAACATATTGATCAAAATTTAATCATGTAAGGGCAAGATCCAATAATTACATCAGTATATATACAAGTGGGAGTGAAATAAGAAAAGCATAAATGCCTAGATACAATATATCACTTGTCCATATACATGTCTAGATACAATGTATCACATATCTGTTAATACATACATCTATTTGAAGAGGATAAAATTAAAATTTATTTAGCATTTGATGTTAGTAAATAATGTAAAAGATTTATTAAACAGGAAAACAAAGGCTCATTTATCTAGGGATTCGATATTATACGCAAAGGATTCAAACACTAGAAGGGCTCCTCTGCAAATATCATGTAGTTAGGATTTAATTGTAGAGATCCAAAGATTCAAAACAGTGGCTTTGTCCATGTGAGCATCTGCCGTGGGCATGTGATGAGAAAGAGAAATTTTTTTTTTCCAAAAATCAATAATTATGAGATATTTTGTTAAATTCATCGGTATGTTGTTACCTTCATTAAAAAAAGATATTTCAATTTTAGACAAAGACCCGTAGGGTTTGTAGTGGTTAAATTCCGACCTCTTCGAGATCATGCCATATATCCATCCTGCACCAAATAGGCAAGAGACATGCGACTGCTTCTAGAACCTTCAAGTGGGAGTCCTCGTTCAATTCAAATCTCTAACAGTTCAGATGATTAGAAGAAAGAGATAAAGTTAGTTATGTCATCCCTATCTGTAAGCCGAATCACTATTTGACTCGACAGTTACAGCTCAGGAATAGATCAACCGCACCAGCAGCTGAATGCAAATGACCAAATAAAGATGGACTCTCACTCAATCAGTTTAAACCTGGATATTCAGCTCTAACGGCCTTGGTGATTAATGAATAAGTGTTTAAACAAAGCTGGACACAGCAGCCTTATCTAACAGATACAACCTATATAAATCATAGATCCCTTTCTATGCGGAGGGGGACGATGAATGAAGCCCAAAAATTCTTGTACGTCAGAGAACACCATTGTAATCATCTTTGTTATAGTGAAATTGCTTCTCTCCATGGTTCTCTCCCATTTGATTTTTCACGTAATTCTCTGTATTTGCATTGGCTTTTTGGAGATTTGTTTGGCCCATCTATACAAATTTGGTGCGTGAATTAATTCCTCAGAAAATTACTCATAGTAAGATTACATCAGAACACTTATAGTGGAGAAAAAAAACCCAAGTCATAGCGCGAAAATTAATGTCATCAACATCAGGAGAGAAATGCCTAATGTGTGTCACGAAATTGCTAGTAGCTTCCCTCTCTAATATTCATAACCAACCGCTAATTAAGTGTGCATCACTGAAATTGCTAATAGCCTCCATGCATATGGTCTTTGTAAACAATCATTAGTTAAACTTAATGACCTGCGTATGCTAAATGTCAAACTATTGCGTAATATAACATTGCTTCGTAGTGTGCCCTTGCAAAATATTAGCTCAAAAAATCAAACTAGCACAACGCCTTCATATGTCACAAAGTCGATTCGCTATGTAGTATTCCTCTTAGTGTGCCCTTGTAAATATTAGTTCAAAAAATCCCCCTATTTCATTATGAATGAGAAGATACAAATCTAGAACTTTCTATGAGGGAAGAAAGTGTGTTCCTCTTGATTCTCACTTAGTTGGATATTGTATTAAAAGATATAATTCTAACTATTCAAGTTCATTTATGAAACAGAGTGATGTGACACATAAGCCTCAATTTTTTTCTTCCTGTGCTCCAGGTAAAAAATGAAATTATCTGCTGAATACGGAATTGGTAGGTATTACTTCTAGGAAAAAAATAAATAAATAATAGGTAGGTATTAAGTTGTTGAAAATAAATTATTAATTACTTAGATAAAAGTATGAAATTTGAAAATATAAATTATTATATTTTTCTTAAAAAACATTGGACGTTTGTGGCACGTGCCGAAACTAGTAGCAGCGGGAGAATACTAGTCGGATATTGGAAATTTGGGTTTTCATTTTTTTTTTATGATTTTCCCGTAAAATGGCGCCGCTCCTGACCCCTTAGCTGTCACTAGCGGGATCGAATAACAATAATATAAATAGCCTAGAAATGAAATCACTAATTATTATTTTTCTAAATCTTCGCTGTTCCTCTCTCTCGGATTCTGTTTCTTGATTCGTTTCGAAACCCTAATTGGTCTGTTGCTCTCTCTTGCGTTTTTCGAGCGAGCGATCGATCTCGATCAATGGCGAAAGTGAGGATGCTTGTGTCGAAGAGGAAGCACCAGCAGCTAAATCAAAATCGGGTTTATTTCGTCCGGAGAAAGGTTGCTCGGAGATCAAAGTTCCCCTCTCCCTCAATGACTAAGATTGTGGCGAAGAGGGAGCACAATGTGCGGCAGGACCGGTGGATTTTCATCGGAAAGAATAAGAGGATGGCCACGTGGTGGAGGAGAAAGATTGCTCGGGCATTGAAATTCCCCTCTCCTCCGCCATCCCCGTCGCCGGCATCGCCGTCGGCATCGCCGTCGGCATCATCCTCGTCGTCATCAGATTACGGCTACTGCCGACGGTTGTCATTTGACGACGACGACGAGCCCTCAACCACATACCAATCTTCAAGAACGCCACCTCCAGCCTCACCTCCGCCTCCAGGCTTCCCCTTTCCCATCTACAAGGTAAAGTCTCCATCTGAGGACGACTGTTCGACCCTTTACCACATCCCTGACGCCAAGCCTCCATCGTCTCTGGCGATGGCAGCGACCGCTTCCACACGACTCTCGAGGGCTGCTGCTGCCCAAGAACCCCACCCCAATCGTCACCCCCACCTCCTGGCTTCCCCTTTCCCATCTATCGCTTCTTAACCTCAGACTCTGATGATTCTGCAACATACCCTTTCTATTATGACTGCCGATCATCATTTCCTGTCTCCTCCTCTTTACCTTCACTTACCCTTACCCTAGCTCCTCCTTGACGCCGCCATGGCGACACCACCACCAGCAGCGCCCCTTCCTGCTCCCAAAGACTACTACTTCCTGATCTCAATGTGTGAAGAAGAAGAAGAATGGCCAATGGCTGCTGTGTTTGTAAGAATTTTTTTTTTTTTTTTTTAAATTTCTTGGAACAAATACAAATCAAAATTGTGTATTTATGATTTTCAATCAATAAAAAGGTGTCTTTCTTCCATTCAATTTCTGATAGTAAATTTGTTTACTTCTTATTGGATTCTATAACAATGTTCTGTATACATCACAAAAAGATGTCTTCTGTAATTGGAACAAATACAAATCAAAATTCTGTATTTATGGTTTTCAATCAATAAAATTGTCTTTTTACTTTTTGCATTCAATTTCTGAAAGTTAAGTTGTTTATTTCTTATTGGATTTTATAAAAATGTTCAGTATACATCACAAAAAGGTGTTTTTTGTAGTTGGAACAAATACAAATCAAAATTGTGTATTTATGAATTTCAATCAATAAAAAGTTGTCTTTTCTCTTTTCCATTCGATTTCTATCAGTAAATTTATTTATTTCTTATTGTATTCTATAGAAATGTTCTGTATACTTTTGTAAGAAACATAGGAAGAAACACATCTAATTAAGTTTTCTTATTTGGGCATACCCTGATTTCTTATTTTCGCTGTAATCACCACAATTGTAAAGCACTCAGAATTGACAAACTAATTGGCTGCACAAGTATCCCCTAATAGTTTTTTATTAGGATTTAGATGTTGTTTCATGATAATGACAATGGTTTCCCCTTTCCCATCTACCACTCCACGTTACCTTCTTCTTCCCCCATCTCTGACGTTGATTCTGCGACCTCGTCGTTCTACTATGACTGCCCATCACCTGCCTCCTCATCCGGGATTCGAGTTTCTTTCCCGTTCTGCCTACTGCGGTGGCTACGCACCAGCAGCAGTGGCCCTTCGTGTTTCCGTTGGGAGATGCCCGACTGCACTCCACTGATTCCTCTCACGGCATGAACAGCTTTTGTAAGCTTAATTTTTATTTCTTTTTATGTTTTTGTCATTTTTCTTGGAACTCAATTGTAGCTATAGTTTGCAATTCAATAAAAAGATGTCCTGTTTCCTTTTCTCCATTAATTTTTTTATATTAAATTTGTATTTGTTAGTTTTTCTATTGGAATATGTAGGAATATGTGTATGTATCTCATATCTCTCTTTATCATGTATAGATTTTTTTTTTTTTTTTTGAAAAATAGAATTTTTGACTGACTATAATTTTCAATTCAATAAAAAAGATGCTTTTTTCCTTTCCTTTTTTCCATTAAAATTTTGATAGTAAATTTGTTTTTGTTTTTGTATTCAATTCTGTAGAAATGTGTGTATGCAGCTCATTTCTCTGTCTGTCGTGTATCGATTTTTTGAAATATAGGTTTTTTTTTTAAAGATAAAATTTTTGATGATAATGAATCAAATCAAAATGTTGAACATGTCTTCTTTCTGCGGCAATGCAGAAATTACTCGGTTCAGAAATAGTAAGCTCAAACTTGTCTTTTTAGGTTATTAAGTAAATTCTTCAGCAATACTTGTTTTAACATCTATTAGTTTTCGAAGTGTAACTCGCTAGAATGGTGGATTTCAATGAGGTATCTGATATCTACATAATGCGTAGCCTTTTCAGGCATCTTTTACCTCTTTTAATTAGTTTATCACAAATGGATGAAATTTCTTAGCGGCAAATTCATTTAGTTGGTTTAGGAGCACATTGTTGGATACAATTACACCAGAGCATCATAACTAATCACCATAAGGTATTGAAAAGCATCCTTGGATCAGTTTATGTGATAATCAGAAAACGAGTATCCAAAGCACATCACTTGTGACCGATTTCCCTGTGATAATCAAATCACTGTGTTTGATTGGCATTTCCCATATTAGCTATAGGTCGAAATACTTAACTGCCATCTTCCATTTGTTTTGGAATTCTTTTTTTACCAGAATCTCGCCATTTTACAATTAGGTTGTCAGCTGTCTTTTTTTGGAAATGATTTATTGCGTAATTCAGTTGTTTCTAGACTCCTTAATATGATTAACCAACTATGTTATTTGTTTAGGTAATTTACGTCCTAGATCGGTTGACTAAGTCATTTAGTTTGAGTTCCATTTGATTACCAAAGATGCATAAAGAGCTAATAAGTTGTATTTCGTCCTTGTTTTTGACTTGATTTAGTTATAATGTAAGATGGGATTTCAGGTTTTTGTTCTCAAGTATTAAGAGATGGAATTTAGTTACAGTGTGAGGGGTTTAAGTTTATTATAGTTTTTTTTGAGAAAAACAGTGCTTAATGTGGTTGAAATAGGTATTTAAATCACGATTACGGTAAATCGGGGTTGAGTTGACAATGGTAAATTATGGAAAGAGTCTACTTGACTTCAGCATGAGAGGAGATCGACGAGCAAGATAAATTTCAAGCATTGGGCAGAGCTAAGAGAGTCAACAAGAAACTATCTGTGCTGTGTGTTCAACCCATGACATAAACAGTGGAGTCTGAAGAGTTTAAAATCGCCTTGGTAGCACCCAGTTATTGTCAAACAATGCTACTGCTTATAAAGTAATGTTTCTGCTCTATGTTTGTTGTTTTGGAGGCCTGCACTTCGACTCGGTCAAATTAGACACAATGCATGCTTGTAGGGAAAGGCTGGGGTGATGAATGATCACAACAATGTTGGCTAATTAGTCCTATTTTATGGCTGTTCCCCATCTAAATACTACATCGGACTTGAATAAATAACTGTGAAAAATATTAAATTATTGCAATCAGTTTTCTTTATGCATTCGGGAAATACCCTGTTGTGATCTAATTTACTCATTACATATGTTAAAGATTACTCTTATGCATGTTCATATATAGACGTCCAAGAACACATGCACATTAACAGAGAAGATTTGTCCATTTAGCCCATTGTCATTGTGCAGGACTTCCAATGCACAGTAATGAGCTTGTCTTGCTTATTAGAACTCTTGAAATATGATAGGCATGTACATATATTAGTCCAGGTCACAGTATATTTTAAGCTCCTTAATAAGCAAAAGTGAAGAATTGACAGACTTAGTTAATACATATGTCTAGTATGGATGAAAAGCATATGCATTTAGTTAGCAAGATTTCTGAAAATTTTCAGTTTGAAGCCAGTATATGGTCCTATGCATGAATCTCAATATACATGCAAATCAGTGCCCGAGTTTTGAAATCAAGCTCTTAGTTATTTTGTGAAATGTCCAAGTTTACTACATCGGACAAGAGTCATTGGTAACAGGCAGAATTAAATGTTTTGCTAGGTAACCCCATTCTTGCTTGGACTGAATTAACAATTACTGTTGACTATTGAAGTCATTCAATAGCAAGAGTTTCTCTTTATCAAGGAGAAGTGTATGAGGTTCTGTAGCTCTTTTAAAGTGTATAAAAAACAGTAGGAAAAGAGGAAAATAGTGAAAAAGCACTGTTTATGTAGAAGGCTTTAGCTCAACCCTTTCTTTTCATCATACACTCCTTCGGCAACTTTCCCTACTTGCTTCGTATCTGGAGTACACCCCTTTGGCTCCTCAACCTCAGACTGATGATTGTGCAACCTCCCCTTTCTACTATGATTGCCGATCACCTCTCTCTCCCCTTCTCTGGGATTCGAGTTGCTTTCCCCTGCTGCCTACTGCACCCATGGTTCAAAGTCTCAGTCTTGGCCGCCGACTCGGCCGGCACCGAGACGGATCGGTCTTGGCGACTCGGATCGGATTCGGACGATACGCGCAAAATGCTACATAGAACGCCAAAAAAATTATGAAAAAATCATGACAAATCATAAAAAAATGTAAACATCAAAATTCATGTATCACATATTCAAAACATATCACCTAACACTCAAAACATAACGTGAAAGTATAAATACAAGCGTCGTCGGTAGAAAAATATCAAAATACATGCATAATATAGTAAATTGCACAAAAAATTCATAAGTACCTGCGAATATAGTCATTTCTACATTAAATTACGAGGAGGCACAAAATCATCATTATCATCATCCCCGCGATAAGTATAGAAACCATGCATATAATTTCCATAAGGATAATAATATGTTTGTGGGTGAGATCCTGTAGGCTGAGATGATTGGCCAGAGGATCCACTATCAGAGTAATATGGCGGTAGAGGTTGTGTAATATCAGCTCAATGGTGATAATACCCAAAACCTCGATATTCAGTACTGCTGTAGAATATTCACCAGTGCTGGAATAATCAGTGCCAGAATATTGGCCAGATGTCAAACCCAACCCCTGTAAATGGCCTTCAAGACTATGATGACCATGTGAGTAGTTATCATGTCCACTCGAATAATCATCGCTAGAACTGAAATCGACAAACCGATCCAAATGCCTACGCTGTTGCGAAATCCCCGCCCGGCCTCCATGATCTGTATCTTGTGTGGCATAATATTCTGATTCCCATATTAAAACACCACCTCGTTGGCTTCCACCAACACCATGAGTCTCATCATCATTACCACCATCACCACCATCACCGCCGCCATTACCATCACCACCATCACCGCCACCACCATCATCGCCGTCATCATCGCCGCCATCACCATCATCACCGCCATCACCGCCACTTTCGTCACTATGACGAATACCTTCATCCAACCAACCTAAGTCATCTGGTGGTAACATCGACTGTTCTCCCTCACGAATCTACTCATCCAAAATATCATCATCATTGAAAATATTGTTCAGATCAATTGGGTTGTAATAATCATCAGTGTCGCTTTTGCATGTCAAGTTTCTTACTCGCAACCGCATATTGTAATGCACAAATACTGGTTTATGCAACTTGTTCATTGCCAACTGGTTGCGCAATTTTGTATGAATCAGCGACCACGTGCTCCAATTTCTTTCACAACCCGATGAAAAACATGTTTGGCTTAAAACTTTGATGGTAATTTTCTATAGATTGAGAGCTTCTTCGCCATAATTAATCCACCAATCAGCTGGAAGAGATTGTTGCACTGCTCTTCTAGTTAGTGAGCTTCCAAATTCTCCAACTCCATCCACAAATAATTTTATCTGTGAGAATACACATCACAAGTGTTAATATTTACATAACATTATTGTTGGCCCAAAGGCCTTCCACTCTAGTTTTGATGATGATTAACTCATGTAGTTATGTGTACTAATAATCTTGCAATGTTTAAGTTTCAGATATTTAACAAGATATTAGTTGGTGAAAACTTCCACACATCTTTCACAAGGTGATTCAAGAGCCTAAGCATCAAAGATGACATCTAGCACTCATTGGAGTCAAGCTTGGTGAATCACGGTTTGGACCGAGTCAACTTTGAGACGGCGCTCTACAAGAAGACTTAGGTATCCCTAGTTTAGTTTGTATTTAGATCCAAATTGTAAAGATTAGAATAGTATGATAATGCTCAAGTTCACAACACACACGTTTCATGTTTTGAATATTGGTTTTTGGTTTTCGGTTTTAGGTTTAACCGATCTTGGTTTTCATGAATAGATAGATCAAAACAAGTTTACATGGTTTAATGTATATATGATTTGTTCTATATACTTGCATGCTTTAATTTCCTAGACAAACTTAGTTTTGACTCCTTTATTCATGTGTTATATGTTTTGGTATTTTTGACAAAACATATTTTGGAATTAATGACAAAAACTATGATATATATTTGTTTCATGTATATTGGATTTCTATCCATATGCATCATGCTTCAAAGTGTTTAATTATCATGTTTTTTTATCTGGAAGTGTTTTGGACAAAACGTATTTTCTATTCAAAATTCAAGTTTTAGAAAATACAGTTTTTGGTTTTTGGTAAAAATGATTAGACACAAAATAGTTCATATTGATTGATATTTGAGCTAAACTTTTTACCACATGTTTATATATCAATGCAAAATGATAAAACTATTTTTGGTGATTTTTAGAAAAGATAAAAGAATTTTTAAACATATTTCTAATTGAATTTTCTGTTCCAGGCTTCAACCAAGTCGACTAGTAACCTGACTAGTCGACTAGGGCTGAGGTCGGTCGACCGGGCATGTCGACCGACGTGCACAGAACTGTGCACGTCTGGCAGTTTTGGGGCCGGTCGACCGGGCGGTCGACCGACTGTTAACAGAGTTGCTCTCTGTTTGTTTCGGTCGACCGGGCGGTCGACCGGTAGCTGACAACGGTCAAAAATTGACCGTTGGGCGGTCGACCGGGCGGTCGACTGGCAGGGTATTTCTGGCAGTTCTGCTGCCAACGGCTATTTTCTGGATTAGCCTATAAATACCCTTTTGGCAAGAGTTTTTCTCTAAGAATTTTTGGGCTAAAATTTTCATTCTCTCAGGTGTTTTTGCTGCAATCAAAATAGGTTTTTGGATTCAAATTGAACAATCTTTTTGGTGTTTTCATTAGGGTTTGACAAATCAAAGAAAAGGGTTTTGGGAAAAGCTTTTGAATTGAACTTCTCTATCTTGGTTTCATTTATTTCCCAAAGATTTTCTTTGAGTTGCTGGTTTCAAATCCCTTGGTTTTCTCCACACTTGAGCCAAAAATCTACTATCTAAATCTATAGGATATTTGTGTAGGAGAAGATATAGTTTGTGGTTGTTGTTTTAAACCACCAAGTTGTAACCCAATCTTTTCTTAGCTTTGTGCTTTGGGCTGTATCCCTCAAGTTGTGAGGTAATCCTTGTATTGGTTTGTGGTTGTGGTGGAGGTTGAGATTGTATTGGTTTTGAGTTTGCCTCAAGGAGGAGGTTGTGATTGTTGGCTTGGAGTTGTGCCTCAAGGAGGAGGTTGTAATTGTAAAGAGAGGAGTTGGGTACTCCTTGTGAGAGTTCTTGGTGAACTAGCTAGTGGATTAGAAATCTTTCATGTGTCGAAGGCGGGGATGTAGAGCTGGGTGCTCGAACCTCGAAACATATCTCTGTGTTTGCGATTGATCCATTGACTCTCTCTCTATCTCTCTCTTTACTTTGTATATTGTGCAAATTGCTATATCTTATACTTGCTTGTGTGTGCATCATTGTTGTAATTGCAATTAGTTTTTAAATTCCGCATTAAGTTCACTAGATTAGCATCGTCACCTATTCACCCCCCCTCTAGGTGATTTCAATTGGTATCAGAGCTAGCGCTCCTGATATTTAGGTTTAACCACCTAGGAGTGAGATCTTGGTTTGCTAATCTTCATTTGCATTATCATTTGCACTCATCTAGTTTGCACTCATGGATAGCCCTCCTATGTTTGACCATTTTAGACTTGATACTTGGAAGGTAGACATGACTAGGCATTTAAAAACACTAGGTCATCTTATTTATCAAGCCATTACCATAGAAACCCTCCCAACCAATAGCAAGCATAAGAAGGCCAATGCACTTGCACTTAGGGCACTTAGAGCATCTCTTAATGAACATCTATTACATGTTTTTGATCGATGTGATTCGGCTTTTGCAGTTTGGAGCATTTTAACTTCTCCCGAGCTTCCTACGATTATCAACAAGATGAGGAGATCTAGGAGAGACAAGTCCGAAGATCATTGCCTTATGGTCCATGGGAATGACTCCCATGAGGTACAATCGGATTCTCAACTAGATGATAGCTCTAGTTCATATTGCCATGGTTGTTTTGAAGTTCAAAATTTAAATTTAGAACTTGCCTCTAAGCTTGAAAATTTCTTGGAAAAACATGAAATTTTGAAAAAGAAGAATATAGATTTAAAAGATGAAATCAAGGATTTATGCTCAACCTTTGAAACTGTTTTGCAAGAGAAGGGAGAGATTGCTAGTGAACGTGACTCACTAAGATCTCAACTAGACCTTGCCCTAAATGAAATTGAAGTTTTAAAAGGCAAAAATGATTGTGATAATGTTATGAAAAACAATAAGGTTTTATCTTCTAAATTGGATCTTGTTTTAAAAGATAACCTTGTTTTGAAAAATGAAATTGATTTCATAACAAAAGAATTGGATTTGGTTTTGAATAAAAATAAATCTTTGCAAAATGATATTGATATTCATGTTTGCCATGCTAGCATAGCTTCTACTTCTAGCACTTTCATTGCATGCTCCACTTTATCTTCTAGCATTGAAAATGATATAAATAATTTGAAGAAAAGTGTTGATTGTTCGGGCTCCACTTTGAGCCAATGTGCTTTAAATCATACACGATTGGAATCTTTGGTTCATAAGAAACAAGTTCCATCCTTGCATGCACACCCAACACGGCATACACATGCTCATCACGGACACAATCATAACATGTATGCTCATGTGTACACTTGTACACATTGTGGTCGAAAAGGCCACCTTGCTAGATTTTGCTATGATAGATTACATATTGAAAATTTAGCAACTAATCTTGTTTGGGTCAGGAGAGATACTAACCCCCGTGGACCCACAAGAAAATGGGTACCAAGATCCACCTCTTTGATGTTTGATGTAGGTGGAGGCTCTCGCATAACGTGAGAGTGTTGGAGCCTTGAGGTGGATGCGTTCTAAGCCTAAAAGAGAATCATTTGGATGCTTCACACTCAAGGAGATTAGGTGGAGAGGACCACCATGTTTTGGAGAACTAGAGATGCACCTTCATTGGTTTTGGTATCATTCTCTAACTCCCATTTATATTTGCATGCTTTATATGTTCATCAATTTATAGCATGTTTTGTTGTTTTATGATTAGTATGATAATTGCCATGTTTTTTTGTCTTATGTTTTACATGATTAGTTCTTGAGACACCCATGTTTAATATGAACCCATATTTTGTGTTCTCTTTATGTTTTAGCTATCATGTTGATCATAGATCTAATGCACATGTCTTTATCATAATAATCATATGGATTTTTGTGATTGTTTTGACACTCCATAGTTTTGATTATCATGATTGTATTTCTCATATTGATTTATACAACGTTTTGTGATTCATGTGTTGACTACTTGCTTGAATGATAGTTTTCAATTAAGACTAGAATTTATGTGTACAACTAGTGAGCTACAAATATATCATTTTAATGTTTGTGCTTAAAAGCTCATTTGTGTTCATTAGATATACTTGTATAGTCTAGTTTTGATGATTCATGCATTTGACTTGTATTCACCATTATATGTAATTTGGTTGACTTCATGTATATGTCCATCTTGTCCAAACTATCACCTATACATATACATTCTTGAGCCACGTGCCTTCATGCATATACTTTTGTGGACTCTTCATGTTTGGGATATGTTGTTGGCCCAAAGGCCTTCCACCCTAGTTTTGATGATGATTAACTCATGTAGTTATGTTTACTAATAATCTTGTATTGTTTAAGTTTCAGATCATTAACCAAGATATTAGTTGGTGATTAGCTTCAACAAGGTGTTTGGAAGCTTATCATGGTGATTCCGGTGCCAAAACTTAAAGATCATACCTTTGCACTCGGTGGATCGCGTTTGGGAGCAAGTCTACTTGAAGATGGAAGATCGTCAAGAGACTTAGGTATCCTAGTTTAGTTTAGTGTGTTTTTAGATCCATTTGTAAAGCTTAGTATAGTTGATATGCTCAAGTACACATACACACGTTTTTATGTTTTGGATTTGGTTTTCATGAATAGTAAATCAAAACAAGTTTACTTTATTTCTATGTATATTAGATATGTTCTAGATATACATACATGGTTTAAACGTGCTAAACAAACTTATTTTGATATCCCTATTCATATGTTGAAAAACCAAGTTTGATAAAAATACAAGAGTTTGTTTTTGATTAAAATGAGAAGAAACAAAATGATTTCATATGCTTGATATTTGAGTAGAAATGATTATCACATGTTTCAATATCAATGCTATATGATAAAACAAGTTTATGAAATTTTCAGAAAAGATAGAAGTTTTTTAAAGAATTTTTCTAACATGTTTTATACCAGTTTTGGACCCAGACTGACCTGTCAGGCCAGAACGGTCGACCGAGCGGTCGACCGCACCTAAGGCCGGTCGACCGCGCGGTCGACCGACGTGCACAGACTTGTGCACGTCTGGCAGCCAGGGGGCCGGTCGACCGGACGGTCGACCGCTGCAGAGAGCTCTGCTCTCTGTTTGTTTCGGTCGACCGGACGGTCGACCGGAGGCTCCAACGGTCATAATATGACCGTTGGACGGTCGACCAGCCGGTCGACCGTTAGGCCAGTCAGGCTGACACGTCAGCCTAACGGCTAGTTTTTCCTAGGGGCTATATATACCCCATTTCTCCATTGTTTTGGCTAAGATTTTTAGAACTAAAAATTCCAGACTTTCTCTAGTGTTTAAAAGAGTTTTTAAAAGAGTTTTTAAGCAAAAAGATTTCATCTTATTTGTTTTGGGTTTTTGGAAAATCAAAGAAAGCTAGGGTTTTGGGAGATTGTTTTGTTTTTCATTTTCTATCTTTTACAAGTGATTTCTCAAGTAGTTTTTCTTTATTGCTGGTTTCCAAAAACACCTTGATTCCACACTTAAGCTATCACCTATCCTAATCTATTAGGATCTTGTTTTTGTGGAAAAAGAAAAGAGAAAAGAAAGAAAGATTGTGTTTGTGGTCTTTGTAACCACTTATTGTAAACCCTCCTTGCTTTTGTGAATCCCTCTTCGGTAGAGGTGATCGGAGTGGTATTGGTTTGGATCCCTCTTTGGTAGAGGCGATTGTGTTGTAAACCTCTTCGGTAGAGGTAGTGGTGTTTGTTGTTGGCTACGGGCCGTATCCCTCTTCGGTAGAGGTGGATTGTGGTTGTATTGCCTCGGTGGCATTGTAAGGTTGAGAGAGGAGTTCGGTACTCCTATAGTGGATTGGAAATCCTACACGGTGGTGTAGGCGGGGATGTAGAGTTGGGTACTCGAACCTCGAAACAAATCTTTGTGTTAGCATTTGATCCAATTTCTCTCAACTCTACTCTCTTTACTTTGTGCAAGCATCATTTCATTCAAGCATCATTCTTTCATTGCATACATATCTTATACATTGCTTGTGTTGCCTTGCATCTTTTATATTGCAATTCATTCTTATATGCTTGGCTTGATTGTGTGTATTTCATATTGCTTGGATTGCTTGTGTGTGTGTGCCTAACTTATACTCATCCAACAAGAGCTTCACATAGCGCCTCAACCCATTTCAAGGGGAATCAAGGGGAGTTAGTCCAGAGCCTCGCAAGGGGAATTCGGCTACACTTGTTGTATTGTATTAGTTTGTGCATAATTTGCATTAGCTTCCGTTATTAGCGCACTTAGTTTTGCAATTAGTTTTAGATTAGCACTTATACCTATTCACCCCCCCTCTAGGTGTTTTTCAATTGTATCAGAGCCAGTGCTCCTAATACTTAGGCTTAACATCCTAGGAGTGAGATCCATTTGCTTGCTAATCTATTGTTTGCATTTGCTTGTTTGCACACATATAGTTTACCATGGCCTTCATGACCCCACCTATGTATGACCCTTCCAACATTCATGTTTGGAAGATTAGGATGACCGTTTATTTGCAAACCCTAGGTCATAAAGTTTATCTTGCTATTACCAAGGAATCCTTCCTTAGTGATCGCAATCATATAGGGGCCAATGCACAAGCCCTAGAGGCCATTAGAAGCACTTTATCTAAAGATTATTTTTATGTGTTTCTAACTTTGATTCCGCTTTTGTAGTGTGGAACAAATTGACAACCACCAACACCTCCAAGCTTCAAGTCCAAATCCAACAAGAAGAGAAATCTAGTGGAGAATCCGAACCACAACAATGCTATATGGTCCAAGGGAATGACTCCCTTGAGGTACACTCGGAAACTCAACTAGATAGTAATGATTGTGCTAGTTCTTCAAATGATTATGTTGATTCCCATGCTTTGAATGAAGAACTATCTATAGTTTGTGAAAAATTAATTGAAAATTATAAGATTTTGAAAAAGAAAAGTCTAGAAATTGAAAAAGAAAATAAGAGTTTGCATTCTAGACTTGATTGTGTTTTGCAAGAGAAAGAGGAGATTGCTAATGAGAGGGATTCATTAAAATCTCAACTTGATCTTGCACTTAAAGAAAATGAGTTTTTGAAAAATAAAAATGATTGCCATGCTCTTTTGAAAAAAAAATGAAAATTTGTCTTCAAAGTTGATTTTGTTTTAAAAGAGAATGTTGATTTGAAAAACAAAATTATTTCTATTTCAAATGATTTAGATGTATGTTTAAAGAAAAATATTGTTTTGCAAAATAAAATGGATGCACATGTTTGCCATGCTAGTGTAGCTTCTTCATCGAGTCTACCTAATGCATGTACCTCTTCTTCTAAGATTAATGATGATATTTGTATGCTTAAGAAGAAGGTAGATTGTTTGGGCTCCACTATGAGCCAATGTGCTAAGAACCATACACGGTTGGAAACCTTGGTTCGAAAGAAACAAGTTCCATCATTTATGCATGCACACCCTCCACGGCATACACATGCTCCACACGGACACCATCAACACTTGTATGCTCATGTGTACACATGTACACATTGTGGCCGAAAAGGCCACCTTGCTAAATTTTGTTATGATAGATTAAATGTTTCAAATTTAGCAAAGAAATTTGTTTGGGTTAGGGAAGGGACTAACTCCCATGGACCCAATAAGATGTGGGTACCAAAGACCACCCCTCCTATTGTTTTTTGATGTAGGTGTGGGCTCTCACTTGACGTGAGAGTGATAGCACCTTGGAGTGGATGCGTTCCGGACTTAAAGGAAATCATTTGGATGCATCACTTTCCAGGGAAGATTTGGTGGAGATGACCATCATGTTTTGGAGACAAGGAGAGTTGCCTTCTAGGTTTGGTAACAATTCTTTACTCCTTATTATCGTTTACATGCTTTCATATTGATGTTTTATAGCATGTTATCATTGTCTTTGGATTAGTATGTAAATGCCATGATTATTAGATCCTTGACACACATATATAGTATTTGAGACACACATGCTTGCATGAATCCATACTTAGTGTTCTCACCTTTTGTTTAAGCTATAATGTACATCATGAATCTAATACATGTGAATTTACATAGTAATCATGTTTTTAGTTTTCTCATGATGATTTTTTATTGTTTTATGCTTTATGTGGTATAAACTAGTTTAGATGTAGATTTTATCAAAACTTGCATGTATGCATGTACACATAGTGAGAACAAATTGACTTTTATATGTTTGCACTTCATGCTCATTTGTACCCACTATATGCACATGTATAAGCTAGTTTTGATGATTCCTTCATTTATACTTGCTATGCCTATTTTCATGTTTTTACTTCATGTATATGTATTTTGATTCAAACCTAATAAATATACATGTATACCCATGAGTCTTTTGCCTTCATGCAAATACTTTTAATAGACTCATTTACGGTGGGATATGTATATATATTGTTAGATTTGGATGAATCATACATATACCTAGAAGTTTGATAAACGAATTTTTGATGAATCTTTGCTTGTTTTATATAGCAAAATAATATTCGTGTTTGTTTTGATACTTCATGTCTTGATTACATGTTTAAATGTTAGTTTTCATTAAAACTAGAAGATTTATATTTGTACATATGATGGGCTACAAACAAATCTATATATGTTTGGGATTGAATGCTTGTTTGTTCCCATTAGATGTGCTAGTATAGTCTAGTTTTGATGATTCATACATTTTAAACTTGTATTCCATTTTTGGTATTTGTTTTATGATTATGAGTTTTCATTTCAGTATATGTGTATTTTGCCAAACTTGAAGATATACATGTATACCCCTTGAGTCATTTGCCTTTCATGCAAATATCTATTATGGACTCAAAGTGTGTTTGAGGGATATGTATGTATACTTCTTGTGTTGACAAATCATACATATACCTTGAAAAGAATTGGTATCAAATTGTTTTAATGAAAAGCTAAATTTTCATACTTTTCATGCTTTTCATGTTTTCCTTGAATTGGTATTTAAACTTCATGTATATGTTTACCTTATCCAAACCATTAGATATACATGAATATCCTTTTTGAGCCACGTGCCTTCATGCTATATCCTTGTGGACTCGTTTGTATCTTGGATATGTATGTATACTTTGGTTTGTATTAGACATACATATGCCTTGAAGATTAAATAATATTAATTTTAGTTTCTTGTTTAAAGGAATAATTGAACTTAATTGAACAAATTTTCATGATTGTGATCTCCATACTTGACTTGTACACTCACATTTATTATTTGCTCATGTTTGTTTTCATGAGACATTTTTATGCTTAATTGGATTAGAGTGTTGATTATCATGTGGATTTCATTTTTATGAAAAATGATTTGTATTTATTCCTTGCTTGAAGGATTTCGTACTAGTTAACAAAACTTTTCATTTTAACTAGTTCATATTCTTCGTTATAATATGAGATATACACTTGACCTTATTCTTTCAATTGGTATCATTGAACACTTTCAATTGGTATCAATTTTTGATCTTTTTGTATACTCATATATGTTTTGTATATGTATGCTTACTCTTTCAAGAATATCAATGTCAATTGGTATCTAATTTTCATACGTATATATACTTCTTTATGCTAAGCTTGAAAAATTTCTAATGTTTGATTTGTTTTCAATTGTATTTTAACAAGCTTATGCATATGTTTAGTTGGTATTTCATAAAGGGGGAGAAAATTTGATGTTGTCTTTCCATTGGTATTTGATTTCCACTCCCTTGCTTTATGTTAAAATATAGTTTCAAATTGGTATCATATGTTTAAAAGAACACATTTCTCTTAATGATATCAAAATGTTTATGTTAAATGTTTTAAATTGGTATCTCAAAATTTTGTTTAAGAAAAACATATTTATTTTACATTGCCTATATGTGTATAAATTCATGTTGAGTGTATCTTGTATTGAGAGCTTGACAACTCTTCCTTATGTGGTACACGTGTGTAGGGGGAGCTTCACATCTCCTTTATGCATTACATATTTTTGTGTTATGTGAATTAGGGCGTGTCTTCCTTTCTTCATGTAACTCATATGTGTAGGGAAGCTAACTTAGCGTCTTCCTCTTCATGAATGTATATAGCATATAACATTTATTAATCTTTGTTTATCTTCATTTGGTATCAAGATGCTTCATTGACATATTTTTAATTGATATCTGTTTGTAGTCACCCCTTATTGACTTTGTTTTTGTTTTAGACAAAAGGGGGAGACCATTGTTTGTATTGTTTTGTTTGACTAAAAAGGGGGAGAAAATTTTACCCCTCATTTTATTTATAGTTTTTGAATGTTTACCCCTTTGTTGATGATTGACAAAAAGGGGGAGAATTATTTGTGAGTTTTATATATATGCATAGTTATGTTTTTGCATATATTAAGTTTAATATAGTTTAATGTTTATTTGTTAATTGGTATCTAGAGCATGCTTTGCTTTAAATATTTCATTGGTATCTAGAACCTTTATTGTTATGCATATTTGTGCATTCATGATTTTTAAGAGCCTTCATTGCATATTATTATGTTTATTTGGCTATGCATGAGTTAAGGGGGAGCTTTCTTGAAGCTTTACTTTAATCCATGCATATATAACTCCATGAGTTTTGTCATCATCAAAAGGGGGAGATTGTTGGCCAAAGGCCTTCCACCCTAGTTTTGATGATGATAACTCATATAGTTATGTTTACTAATAATCTTGTATTGTTTTAAGTTTCAGATCATTAACCAAGATATTAGTTGGTGATTAGCTTCAACAAGGTGTTTGGAAGCTTATCATGGTGATTCCGGTGCCAAGCTTAAAGATCATACCTTTGCACTCGGTGGATCGCGTTTGGGAGCAAGTCTACTTGAAGATGGAAGATCGTCAAGAGACTTAGGTATCCTAGTTTAGTTTAGTGTGTTTTAGATCCATTTGTAAAGCTTAAGTTTACTTTATTTCTATGTATATTAGATATGTTCTAGATATACATACATGGTTTAAACGTGCTAAACAAACTTATTTTGATATCCCTATTCATATGTTGAAAAACCAAGTTTGATAAAAATACAAGAGTTTGTTTTTGATTAAAATGAGAAGAAACAAAAATGATTTCATATGCTTGATATTTGAGTAGAAATGATTATCACATGTTTCAATATCAATGCTATATGATAAAACAAGTTTATGAAATTTTCAGAAAAGATAGAAGTTTTTTAAAAGAATTTTTCTAACATGTTTTATACCAGTTTTGGACCCAGACTGACCTGTCAGGCCAGAACGGTCGACCGAGCGGTCGACCGCACCTAAGGCCGGTCGACCGGCGGTCGACCGACGTGCACAGACTTGTGCACGTCTGGCAGCCAGGGGGCCGGTCGACGGACGGTCGACCGCTGCAGAGAGCTCTGCTCTCTGTTTGTTTCGGTCGACCGGGCGGTCGACCGGAGGTCTCAACGGGTCATAATATGACCGTTGGACGGTCGACCGGCCGATCGACCGTTAGGCCAGTCAGGTGACACGTCAGCCTAACGGCTAGTTTTTCCTAGGGGCTATATATACCCCATTTCTCCATTGTTTTGGCTAAGATTTTTAGAACTAAAAAATTCCAGACTTTCTCTAGTGTTTAAAAGAGTTTTTAAAAGAGTTTTTAAGCCAAAAAGATTTCATCTTATTTGTTTTTGGGTTTTGGAAAATCAAAGAAAGCTAGGGTTTTGGGAGATTGTTTTGTTTTTCATTTTCTATCTTTTACAAGTGATTTCCCAAGTAGTTTTTTCTTTGTTGCTGGTTTCCAAAAACACCTTGATTCCACACTTGAGCTATCACCTATCCTAATCTATTAGGATCTTGTTTTTTGTGGAAAAAGAAAAGAGAAAAGAAAGAAAAATTGTGGTTGTGGTCTTGTAACCACTTATTGTAAACCCTCCTTGCTTTTGTGAATCCCTCTTCGGTAGAGGTGATCGGAGTGGTATTAGTTTGGATCCCTCTTTGTAGAGGCGATTGTGTTGTAAACCTCTTCGGTAGAGGTAGTGGTGTTTGTTGTTGGCTACGGGCCGTATCCCTCTTCGGTAGAGGTGGATTGTGGTTGTATTGCCTCGGTGGCATTGTAAGGTTGAGAGAGGAGTTTCGGTACTCCTATAGTGGATTGGAAATCCTACACGGTGGTGTAGGCGGGGATGTAGAGTTGGGTACTCGAACCTCGAAACAAATCTTTGTGTTAGCGTTTGATCCAATTTCTCTCAACTCTACTCTCTTTACTTTGTGCAAGCATCATTTCATTCAAGCATCATTCTTTCATTGCATACATATCTTATACATTGCTTGTGTTGCCTTGCATCTTTTATATTGCAATTCATTCTTATATGCTTGGCTTGATTGTGTGTATTTCATATTGCTTGGATTGCTTGTGTGTGTGTGCCTAACTTATACTCATCCAACAAGAGCTTCACATAGCGCCTCAACCCATTTTCAAGGGGAATCAAGGGGAGTTAGTCCAGAGCCTCGCAAGGGGAATTCGTCTACACTTGTTGTATTGTATTAGTTTGTGCATAATTTGCATTAGCTTCCGTTATTAGCGCACTTAGTTTTGCAATTAGTTTTAGATTAGCACTTACACCTATTCACCCCCCTCTAGGTGTTTTTCATATGTATGTATACTTTAGTTTGTACATGACATACATATGCCTTAAAGCTAAATCATATGGATGAATTTCATGTTTCTAAGTGATCTCACATTTATGTTGAAGCTCATGTTTTTAAGATGATTTTTCAATTAGTATCATGGATTTCAATTGGTGATTTCACATCCTAGATGAACTTTCATGGATTTCATGATTCACTTATGTTTCATATCTTGATGATTACTATATTGAGTTTAATTGTCCATTTTCATAATGATATGTTCTCACAACACTTGTACACTCACCTTATTTTGATGTTTTCTCATTTTTGATTTTCATGAGTACTATTGGTGCTATATAGATTTTGAGTGTTTGGTGATCATGTGATTCTCATGTTTCATGAAAAATCTTTGTGTTTTATCTTGAAGGATTTCGTACTAGTTGATTCATATGACTAGTTGTGATATTCTTCATGAGCTAGAGTTTTTCAAACATACTATATTTCTAAATTTATTTTTGAAAACCCCTACCTTTATGGGCGGTTGGATGGGAGATCATGCTCATGTATGCTTTACAATAAAATCATCTTAAAACTTGATCATGAAATGGGTGGTAGTTGATATGAGTCATACACTTGATCTTATTGTTGTTTCATTGGTATCATTGAATTCTTTCAATTGGTATCAATCTTGACATCCTTTTGTATACTCATATATGTTTTGTTTTATATATGTATGGCTTACACTTCATATAGTATCAATTTCAATTGGTATCTATTTCTTACATACATATATAGATGATTTATTTGTGCTTATTATATCCCTATATCTTGAAGCACAAATTTTGGTTATGTTAAGCTTGAATTTTTCAATTGGTATCCATATACAAGCTTATCATAATTTTAAGATTGCTAAGCTTGAATTTTTAATGAATATCATGTTTCAATTGATTTAATTTTCAATTGGTATCTTATTTCAAGCCTATGCATATTTTCTTTTGGTATTTCATAAAGGGGGAGAAAACTCGTATTTTATATTTCAATTGGTATTTGGTTTACCATTGTTTTTGTTTCCCACTCCCTAACTTTATGATATTAAAGTAATTGGTATCATATGCTTATATGAAAAATATCTTCTTTTGGTATCAAGATGCTATTTGTTTCCTTAAATTTGGTATCAATTTTTATTATCTATTGGTATCAAGTTTACATTACATGTTTTCATTTGATATAAAATGTTATTTTGTTTCAATGCCTTGTTTTATTTCAAATAGGATTTTGCATTTCTCAAAGTTTTTTATTTTCAATTGATATCATATTGATTTTGATTTCACCCCTTAGAATAGTTTATTGGTTCTTTGTTTCAAACATTAGGGGAGAAATTTTGTTTCTATCATGCTTGTTTTTACCCCTTTGTTGATGATTGACAAAAAAGGGGAGAAGAATTTGTAGTTTATATGCATGGTTGATTTATGCATATGTTTTAGTTGGTTTTCATTATAATAATATGTTGGTTTCAAATTATTGTTTATTGGTATCAAGAGCATGTTTCATTGTTTATGTTTTATTTTAATTGGTATCCAGAACATGTTTATATGTGTTTAAGAACATTCATTGCATATCTTATATGTTTTATTGTTATATATGCATGGATTAAAGTAAAGCTTCAAAGAAGTTTCAATGCCTTGTTTTATTTCAAATAGGATTTGGCATTTCTCAAAGTTTGTTATTTCAATTGATATCATATTGATTTTGATTTCACCCCTTAGAATAGTTTATGGTTCTTTGTTTCAAACATTTAGGGGGAGAAAACTTTGTTTCTATCATGCTTGTTTTTACTCCTTTGTTGATGATTGACAAAAAGGGGGAGAAGAATTTGTAGTTTATATGCATGGTTGATTTATGCATATGTTTAGTTGGTTTTCATTAGTAATAATATGTTGGTTTCAATATTATGGTTTTATTGGTATCAAGAGCTGTTTCATTGTTTATGTTTTATTTTAATTGGTATCCAGAACATGTTTATATGTGTTTAAGAACATCATTGCATATCTTATATGTTTTATTGTTATGCATGAGTTAAGGGGGAGCTTCTTTGAAGCTTTACTTAATCCATGCATATATAACTCCATGAGTTTTGTCATCATCAAAAAGGGGGAGATTGTTGGCCCAAAGGCCTTCCACTCTAGTTTTGATGATGATTAACTTGTAAATCACCTAGAGGGGGGTGAATAAGTGATGGCTAATCTAATGGTCACTTAATGACAAATTATGCAAATGATGCGGAAGCTAAAAGCAATTATGACCAAATAAAACTTTTACACTAAACACCACGTATAACCAAGAGTGTTGCCGAATTCCCCGTGAAGGGCTCTGGACAAACTCCTCTAGATTCCCCTTGAATGGGTTGAGGTGCCGCGTTGGCTCTCTTGGTTGAGTTTAAGTGTTAGCAACAATCCCACGCAAGTATATATATCAATTATGCACACAACATATATCAGCATGTAAATGTAAAGACAATATAAGCTATGCAAGATATAAGGAGATAGAGAGAGAGAGAGAGATGGCAATCGCAAACACAGGGTTATGTTTCGAGGTTCGAGCACACTTGCTCTACATCCCCGCCTTCGACACACGAAGGATTTCCACTATGCAAGATCCCAATGGATCTCTCCTCGGTGCCGCAACACCTACAAGCCCTCGGACTCTCTAGTCCCGTACACACCGCAAGCCCACCGGCTCGCCGAGGCCGCACCTCAAACAACCGAGTCCGCACCCGAACTCAAAACAATGACGAGCCACTTGCCCGTCTCCTCAAAGAACAAAGAAAAGATC